>JAHPZR010013311.1:0-7500 GCA_019787425.1 Platygyra sinensis
ATTGAGCTGAAATCCGAATCCCCTTCCTTAACCGCGTCGTCCGTTCTCTGGGTGTCTTGCAGACATTCACTATCGATTTTCTTAAACCGATACAATCCTCTTATTTTGTCGAGAAGTCTTTTGTTTTCAGAATTTTTGAGGAGTGGATGGGTCTGCTTAAGTGCTAATACTTCTCTCATTGATACTGATTGACGGCTTATCTGGTCTGCAAACACTTCCTGGACTGCTTTATGCTCTTCGTCTGACCAGGTCTGCCGTAGAGGTGGTGTTTGTGTTAGGCCGTTGTCATCATTACATTCAGGATCAACTTTTCTTTCACGAGATGATACCATAGAAGACGAATTTCCATGCATAATGGCAGTTAACTGCCTGGCTGCAAAAGCAGAGTTTGCACGCTTCTGAACTATGTGGTAATGTTTATCTGCAGTACGCTCACTATGGGCCATGTGGGCAGCAACACTCCCCTTGACTTCGTTATTGTGGTTACGGACAGCAGTGGTGCAAGACTTCCTCATCAGAGTCCCGGATATGCGTCTGTCATTCCCAATCATACCAGCCTTTCTCCAGGCACTGGTCAATGCTGCTGAAAGATCACTGCTTGACATCTTCCCTCCTCTCCAATTTAGAAACAAAGAATCACTTTCACTGCCTGGGTCAACTTGGCTTCTTGCACATTCCACATAGATGTCTGCCCATGCCTTTACGCTATCGTCAAAACAGAGGTTGGCTTGACCGTGGCACGAAAAGGTCTTGTGATCTTTGACTGCAACCATATAGGTTCCATCTACACGGGTCATCTTGTTGTACTCTGCAAGACACCACTCCTATGCCCATTCTGGCTCAAAATGTAAATGAACAAGAAGTTGCGTAGATCACAGTACTCCTTTTGACTTAATACAGGACGTTTCTCCTTATTGTCAATCAACTCGCCTAAAATTTTGACTTGACTTCTTGCAAACTCTGTTTTGGCAAACTCTTGCACCTTTTCTGGCGTTATTAGACGAGACAAATCTTCCTCTTGCTTTTCCCAGAATCTTCGCTTCACATCTTTGCTTAGGCTTTTGCACCATTCACCACATTTTTTGTACAGGGCATCTGCCGCTTTTCGACAATCCTGAGAAAGCCCGACATCATCTTCAGTCATAGCAAAGGTATAAAATTTCCTCAGAGAATGTAAATAACTTACTGTTGTTCCAGCCTTGACAGTAGCTCTAGATTCTGGATAGAACTTGTCACGAATCAGCGCCTTGTCAAAAAGACTTTCAATGTTCTCAGTTCCTAGTATTATAAGTACCTTCTGTACTTGTCGCACTACCAGGGAAGCTGGCTTTGGATCTTTCTCACCTCCATCAGGACTTAGAATCCACTTTTCAAACTTGTCAAGAGTTCTTCTACTGTCTTGGGTTAATATAAAGACTGACGTGTCGATTTCCGCCTCGCCACTTTCATCTTCATCATAGTCGGGATCTGCTGCGTCATCTTCAGCTTCGGTTCCTTCCAACCCTTGAACCTCATCCGCTTTGGTGTTTCCGTCGTCCCCAGTCGAGGAACTGCTTGCTGTTTCGATCTCTTGCTTACCAGTTAAGCTTGTCTTAAGAGAAGAATTGTATTCCCCCTTCTTGTTCAGTTGCATGTTAACTGTTTCAAAAGTGGTATCATTTATCTCACTTGCAGTGTCGCTCTCGGTGTCTACATCCTTCTGGTTGCAAGAATCTTTCCAGCGATAAACAGGTCTAGATTCCTTTAGTGCCCTCCAGTATCGTTTAGTCCCTTTTTGATAACTGTGTTGTTTCTGTAAGTGTTTGGAAAGATAGCGTTGTTTGCGCCCACATTCAATGCAGTATTTCTGCTTCCGCTTGTCACGTACTGCTTTCGGTTTTCTGGAATTTCTTTGGTCATGACGCATCTCAAAGTGGTTAACGGCATTTCTGGCACGGTCTGTTTTCCATCCGTGGACATTTCTCATATGTCGTGGGAGCTGATATACTTTTGCACCACAACGAAGAGGGCATTCAAACTTGTTTCTTGTTTGTTTGTGACTTAATCTCATTGACAACTTGGACTTCATCTTCATCCTCATCTTTGTTACCCTCCCCACTTCCAGAGATTGTTCTTCACGGTCCTCTTCCTCCTTGCTACTTTCAGAATCCGACTGACTGCTATATGACTGATCTTCTTTCTCACCCTGGGCCACAACTTTTCTTACTTTTGCTTCATTTGAATAACCTTTAACACAAGCTGCTTTTCTTTTGTTTGACATGGCTTTTATGTCGTTAGCCTTTTTCCTTGCGAATAATTCTTCTTGATTCTTAATGAAAACTCTTGCGCTCTCGTTATTTCTTTCTTCTGTTTCGTTTTCCATTCCAGATAGAGAATCGTCACTTTCTGTTCCTGGAGGATCTCTTTCTGTTATAGTTTTGAATAGTCCCTTGAGGGCCCACATGTGTCTTTCAGCCTAAAATAAATCGAACCATTTAGAATTGTAATAGTATTTCACTGCATGTTTAAAACACCTTTAAATGATAAGCAATAATAAAACAATTCAGAAGAGGTTATGCAATATTGAAACAAATTATAACAAGCTAATATTCTTGATGCTTTTTATTTCTATAGGGTAGAAAGGTCATCCATATGACGACAATCTCAATCACATCTTATCTGGAGTTTACTTAAGATAATTACATTTTAACAGTAACAACTTCATTAGAAATACTGTTATTAAGACCCAAAAGGCGAAAGTAAAATTTCACATCCAGCAAATGTAATTCAAAAGTCAAACAGTAATTGCAAAAGAACTTCAGTATACTTTTGACTGTTTTACCAGATATGCTGAACTAGCTATACCGTTGAGTTTTGCAAAAATGGCTAAATAGCCCTTTAAAGTTGCAAAAACCAGTGCAAATCAACGATTCAAATATTGTGTTCAACCTTAGATGGGAGTGACCAGGGAAAAAGAAACCAGACAGTGGTAATAGACCAAGATTTTCAGTGTACTGCAAGTGGGGTGATTCCAACACAAGACAACTTACAAGACAAGACAACATAGGTTTATGCTATAGCAAAGAAGCTTTGAGTGACTGAGTTTAACAGTATATTATCTGTGAGAAGGATAATTGGATTTTGTTTACAAGTGGTAAAAAATAGCTTGCAGCGGTTTATGTGGAAGATAGCCTCCAAATCAAAATTTCAGGAAAAAAGCCATAACTAAGGTCTTGACGGATAAATAAAGTAGGAAAAAAAACGAGAACAGCCATGTGTGACAGCCACAACTCTCATGTTACTGCTTCTACTCTGTCTCTAGTGAATAATCACCAACAATTTCCCTCTTATAAAAATCCCAGCTCTATTAGTCACACTCTTCGTATCAATATGCCTGCATTAACCTCTGTCTGTCTTATAATAATCAGCCCTGGCAAGCTAGATCTCTCTTACCCATATGGTTACTTTGTAGTAATCCCAGTTTCTTTACAATCAATCAATCAATCAATCAATCAATCAATCAATTTTATATTAAACTCACACAAACATTAACTTTACAGTGTTAGAAAAAGCAAAATAGAATACATATAAATATATACAAATTACATATAGCAGATGATAAATAGTACTAATGAAATATTTACAATTGTGATTAAGTAAAGTGTTAAAGGGAAAAAGAAAAAGGGATAAATGGAAAACAAACAGTTTTAATACAAGCTTGATTGTGAAGAGCGAGCCACACCATTGCCAACACCAATACTCTGAAATAAACACAGTCTCTAACAACCCCCACCCTAGTAAACTACACCTCTCATGCCAGCAATTCCCTTCTCTGTAGCAACCCATTTCTCACCAACCCCACCACTCTGCAGTAAGCTCTGGCTCTGTTACAACACCTTTCTTACTAATCCCCCTACTCTGTAGTAACCCCTGTCTCTCATATAACAATGAATTCTAGTAAGTCACACCCTTCTTACTAATCCCTTTACTCTGTAGTAACGCCTGTCTCTCTTATAACAATGAACCCTAGTAAGTCACACCCTTCTTACTAATCCCCCTACTCTGTAGTAACCCCTGTCTCTCTTATGACAATGAACCCTAGTAAGTCACACCCTTCTTACTAATCCGCCTACTCTGTAGTAACCCCTGTCTCTCTTATAACAATGAACCCTAGTAAGTCACACCCTTCTTACTAATCCATCTACTCTGTAGTAACCCCTCTCTTCTCTTTTACAATAAACCCTGGTAAGCCATACCTCTCACCACCCCTACTCTCTAGAAACCCCAATTGCTCTCCCACCCTAGTTAGCCACACCCTTGTAAGCACTCTTCCACTCTGTAGTAAGCCTTGTCCCATTGTAGTATGCCACACCCTTGTTATCAATTCTTCTGCCCTGTAGGAGCCTTCCCCCCCCCCCTCCAGTATGCCTCTCTGCCCACTTCTCTGTAGTATGGGCTCCACATCTTATAAAACCCCGACCCTTGTAAACTGCCCCCATCTTACCTATGCCCATAACTCGTAGTAACCCATCATCTCCTATATTAAGCCCTGTCCCTCTCTAACAACCCCACCCTAGAAAACCAGCACTCTTGTACCAGCTCCACTACTTTGTGGTCCTGGTGCTGAGTGTACTATAAAAAGCCCACACTAGGAGCAAAATCAGGTAGTTGTGGGTGTCTGCTGCTACTTAACTTTTATATCCCTTCCCCCCCCCCCCCACCCCTTACTACCCTAGCTATGAAGGGTAACTGATGTTATGTGTGGCAAAGGTTGCTTCAATCAGGCTAAAGCTCTTACAAAAAAGAGTTGACATTTACAACAGAGGCTGGTGTGTAAAGTGAGTTGTCACTGAAATTATCTTCATGTCCTTATGTCATGCCTTGGGAAAAGCTCACTGTGTTTGCATAAATAGAAATGCCTCCAAAGTGATTCAAAGATAACAATATGAATTTTTCTTTCTTCACTCCATCAACAAATTTACTTTTTATTTTATTTCTCAAAAGTATAGTGTTACAAAAAATATTTGTAATTGCATTGTAACTGATCATTACATGTAAATAAAATTTTATCATTTATTCAGCTAAAACAAACATTGCATACAAGATGTAATTTCACGCATGAACAAATGCAACATTCAAATACCGCAACTTAACCATGCTATAATGGTTTGTTTTTAATGCTCTTCGTTTTCTTATACGTTTTCTATGCGTTAAGTTTAATGTGAGAAATGTTTGGATTAAAAGCTAGCACTGAATCAAGACAACAGGCCAATTTAATTTCGTCTCGTTCGATTCTAGATATTAAGGTCTTTAATATTGGGTTGAGGCCTATTTAGACAGACCCTTTTAACAAAGGCTCACTGAATTAAGCTTCTGCATTGTCAGTTTAGTAACACTGCAATATATGTATAGAAAAATAATTTAAGTGAGCGCTGTGCATGTCATCAAAATTCAATCACTAACCTGAGACTTCCTGACTTGTTGTCCTTCATTGGAGGCTTCTCGAAAATTCACCCGGGCCTGTTTTAGTTCCAGTAAGATATTTGCCTCCGTATATCTGCTTTTCGGATTCATCACTGACTAGATGACAAATTGAAGTTCAGAAGCTAGGAGGAATTTTCAGATTTACGCAACGTTAATTAAGTAAGCTGATACTTTCGTTTCAACCAGCAAGTTATAACCACATTAATCAACCAAAAAGCAGGTTAGTTGAAAGCCGATCGGGGATAATTAAACTCCCTTTTTCACAGGTATGCTTTTTCTCCAGCTATTTCGCACCTGTATCGCATTAACAAACAGTTGTAGGAAAGAACTTACCTTCGATTCCATCACATCCCGCAGCGAGAGTGAGCACATGTAAAGCTACGACCGCATAGCTCCATGGGTAGATGTCAGGCTTTATACTTCACAAGGGGAATATGGGGGAAAGACGATATGGTGGTGATAACTAAACTGATCCGCTAACACGACAAGATTTGTTTCCTTATTACTGATTTACACCAGTATTGCTACGATTGGAGGCAAAGCAGCAATGACTATTGTGATCCAGCCATCTGAAATGTCGTTGCAAAGGTTGGAAAAACCTGGGTGGGGTCACAAGGCAAATTTTATCTGTTTCATCCTTTTCAATGTTCAACAACATAATGCAAGGCATAACTTGAAGCTTGGAGTTGAAATTTGAACGTTACTTTTGTTATAAATCTGACGAAGACCTGTGTGGAATATGCGACCTCACAACTCTTAAAACGTATCTCAAAACTCGTGGTTTTGACAAAACGGCACAAAACCATAGCCGAGACACCGTTTTGGAGAGGCGTTCATACCGTGAAAATCCTGGGTTACCTTGTTGAAATCTATACTAAATATTTTTACACTTTTGACAACCGCGCATTCAGTGGACTTAGCGACCGCTAAGTAAAAGAGGGTCCCATTCAAAAGAGCTTCGGAAAAAATAAAAAACAAAGGTGTTAGTGGTTCTAATTTTGCAGACAGATAGATATTACTTAGTTTTATCCCTGATATGAATTTGGAGAAAATCGATTGAATATAGCGTTCGTTATTTTTATTTGACATCGAAAACGCTTCTTTTAAATTCTTCAAGAAATTTTTCCTTCGCATTGATCATTAGATGTAAAGCATTTTGTCCCGTTTGCAAAACGACAAAGAAAACATGATATAAAAAGTTTTGTGGTAACAGATGAGCTCCGAAAAGGTTAAATGGTATCCAGATAGCCCACATAATCTGTCAAAATCGTAGTTTACCACTTAATTTTGGTGCTTACCACGACTTTTGTTGACTAAGCGACCGCACCGACTTTTGAAGCGGCCTGATAAAGGCCCACTTTAATCATTTTTTGCCATATTTATACATGACATAGAATTGCTATTGTAGTTAATAGCCGTACAGTTGGAATTGAAAAAGATGAAAATTTAACTCTTAGAAAAATGTTTAAAGTTAAGGTCGCAAAGTCCGAAAACCATCCGTCTAATGATGATGATGATGACGATGATGATGATGGATGGAGGGAAGTAGAGGACTGCCCATCAGGTGTTACAGATACTTTGTTACAAGAGCCAGATATGACTGAAAGTGTTGAAAAGATCATTAGTTTTGCACCAGGTGAAGGAAACAGACCTTTAGGTATATTTATGGACGAAGAATCTGAATTCCTATCATTTCCTACAATTTACTGTGGACAAACCAGAGCTGACAACAAGGAAAGGACAATACCTGTGCATTACAGTACAGTGTGCAAATGGGAACTGAGAAGTCAAGATAGAAGAGTTGCCCAATCAGTACCTAATATCTTTTACAAGTTAAAGAAATTGCAAATAAAGCAAATTCAAAATAGTGCAAGTATCTCTTTAAGAAAGTGCAAAACCAAGGGCAAGAAATATACTGCTGGTGATCTAAAATCAGATGATTATGTAAACAAACGATGTGGACCGCAAATGAGGGTATTAAAGAATCTGAGAGGATCACCACCATACTTTGAAAGATGCAAGAAAGACTTGTTTGCT
>JAHPZR010013311.1:12500-42223 GCA_019787425.1 Platygyra sinensis
CAATTATTAAGCTTTCAGAAAATATATGCTTTAGTAGGGTTTGCGTCAACCGTCCGACCGTAAAGCGGCGCCAAAGAATGATGGTCATTTGGGGTACACTGATACCTTAAGTGGAGGAGCTGGAGTTGGTAAAACTACTGTAACTAATGCCCTGTATGAAACACTTGTAAGGTATTTAAATAGTGTCCCAGGAGAAAATCCTGATGAAGTTAAAGTACTCAAGGTTGCACCTACTGGTAAAGCAGCATTTAATATCAAGGGAAACACACTTCATTCAGCTTTTAAAATACCTGCAAATAGGGGATTTCAATATTGCACCCTTGATGCCAATCGCCTTAATACTATTAGAGCACAGTTAAGAAGACTGCAAGTTATTTTCATTGATGAAATATCAATGGTAGGTAGTGAAATGTTCAACTTTCTTCCCTTACGAAAACAATTTAATTGCAGTGTAGTTGCGGCAACCATACTGTAACTGAAATATAGTTGCTGCAACTAGTTGCCAAAAGATTGCCCAATCTTGCAGCAATCTTTTAAGTGAGAACAGCATTGTTGATGACCTTACTGTGACCTTGCTGCGACTAGTATAAGTTGAACCAGTTGCTGCAAAGAAGCGGCAAACAAAACAGCTGCAGGCATACATATAAAATGCGTTATGGTCATGACTGTAAGTCAAGGGGAATTTATCTGCAATGACTTAAATTGCATGTATAGGTTAATTTTTTATGTATAAAGTTAAATTTGTTCGAAGTGTTTTGCGGCACATAACATGTACGTACACCACTTTATGTAAGTTAACCATGCATCAGACACAACTACCGTTTGTTGAAATACTTGTATCGCTATAGCAATCATAACTTTGAAAACTTGACTTATCTGAAGAAGTCGATGTGCTGTGGCTAGTATATTTCCCAGCATAAGATGAAATAGCAACTTGATTTTGTCGTATGTCATAAAAAATGTGCTAAATATAAGTGTACGTAATACCCAGTGACACACGAATCCACAATTAAGCAGATGCACACACTCTTTTAATAATCTTGTACTCGTAGCCATACAATAATGTGGTAAACAAGTAATATTGTATCCCGTTTATAACCTACTTTATTTACAAAAATTCACAATTTTAGGTTTCAGTCACATTCTGTTTTGTTGAGAAATTCCTCTACGAATACAACAAATTTTTGTGCGGTATCAGATAGATCCACAAACATACATTTTGAAACAATGTCTTTCACACAGATAACATGGCACGTTGCTTTTGCATAACGCTTGCAAGCTTTGATGTGTGGCAATTTGACTGCCATAAAGTTTCTATTTTCGGTCGAATCTACAATAAGGGGATTACTGGTTTCTTCTAAAGGGGTCACAAAAGCAACAGCTGAAAAATGCCTACACCCACAATCGATACCGGCACAGTCACAAGTGTGATTGTATCGGGCAAAAAAATCAATTTGACCATATCTCATAGTTGCATTAAAACGGTATTTAACTGTAAATGAATTACGCACCTTAACTCTACCATATGTTCGAGAGAAAAAAATCGTCCCATCCTCCGTTTTTAAACGATTTACAATGTTCAAAGTACCAGTAACATTTAAAAGGTGTGCATACCCCAAGAAATCCTTCAGTGCGTGCATTTGTATGTCACTCAATTGAAGTGAATATGGTTTGCCTAAACCCTGAAAACCGTTTCCAAAGTCTAAGTAATTACTGCTGGAAGATTTGTTACTGACCATTTTTCGAAGGAACTTTCCCTCGAGTGTTTCGTCCGACACCGCCTCAATCATGCATGGCAGTTTTCTAAACAATCCAATACCGCATGCTATCTGCAGTTCAACTCGTTGAGTGCCATGAAAGAGTTTGAGCAGTTTCCCATTCATGTTCTCAAAGGGAAAACAGGACTGGCACCATAAAGGTCCTAGATTACGAACACACATAGGAAGGTGAAGAAGATAATGTATATTTAGTGTCATGTATCTCTCTCTGTAAATTGTTCCAAACATCTGACAAAAATAATTAAGTAACCTTTCCCTTTGCAGGAGGTCATGTTCTGTAATACTATCTTGAAGCATTAACCACAGTGCTTCCACAAAACACGCCAAATGTTAGAAACATTCCTCTGCTAAAATACCGAAAAGGCAAGGAAGAGAGTAAAACAATAGCCAAGAACGGAGCTCAGAAGCTTTCCAGAATCGTCTATCCTCAAGACTTCTAGGAACCCGCGTAATTAAATCCGGAGGCTTGATTTCTAACAAACGTTTGTTTACAGCATCAATTTCTGAAGACACAGAAAAAATATTACCTGCATATGCTGGAACAAACCACAGGTTGAGTAACAGTTTACAGGCCCCTTGCAAAACACAGTGCATATAATCGATAGTTGTTCCTCGTATAACATCATAGTAAGTAAAGTAATTTAAAACAGACGGTCCCTTTATGCCAAAAACAGGCTTGCCATTGACTGTTGCTTGTTTTGAATGTCCTATCGTTCCTACGTGAGTTCTTTTTGGGCCATCAGGGTCTTCCTTAATAAATGGAAAAACGTGAGTGTGCCCTCTGGAACTTGTTTTGCAGGTTTTTCCGGGTTGAAGACATTTATCACAACCATATTTTCCGTTATACTGCACACAGTTACAAACTAGCGCTTTGGCAGGAAGGTCACAAGTACCACATAAAAGGAAGCACCTTGATACAATTTCACATCCTGGGGTAGCTTCAATCTTAACACCTTCCTGCTCCAGCTTAAGAATACTCTCGTGAATAGGTTTACAAAATGACAACATGAAGGGCTTATGTGGTCCATACCACAAACCAGCAAAAATCATGTTCTCCTTTTTAATTCTTTCCTTGTAGGGAAGCTCGTTTATACTGAGAAAAAACGGCCACAATGAAAAATTTGAAGACTTAAATACAGGCATGCCATCAGTATTCCAAGTGAACGAGATGTTGTACGAGTACTCTGAAGACAGAGGACCATTATTTTGGGATAGCTTTCGATAAAGTTTGTCATCCATTTTGTCACTGTATACTCCAGCGGTTTGCTTTCTTTTGAATCGTTTCTGAATGTTCGAGATAAAGTTCGTCTTTTGAAACAAGTCTCGCAACTGTTGAATAATAGGTATCTCAATGAAACATGCTGTGGAGCCCTGCTCTTCTAAATTTCGTAGACAGTTTTTACATTGCTGTTCGCCGTTGTTTATCAATAGGAAACAAAAGCTGCAGTATTTGTGAATAATTAGAGGGTTCTGTGTGGAGGAAAAATACTTCTTCAAGGCGTAAATGCTTTTTAAATGTCTGGGCTGTGTTAGGCAATGAAGACTTAGCATAACAAGCAAGTCACTAAACTGTGCGCCCGTGATCGTATGCGTTATTGCATACGTTATAACGAGAAGCATACTAACATAACATGGCATGCTATGGCCTTCATAGATAGGCTCTTCCATCTCTTTCTCAGTTTCTTCCATAACTTCATCTTCTAAACTCTCATGACTTGATTCTTCATCACTTTCCTCAAGGGCGATATTTTTCAGTAATGAGTCCCAGTTACTCCCTGCCATATTGTCCTTATCGTTGTCGACAACGGAAGATCTTTTCACCTCTGCAAGATATGCATCTTCGAAAGAGCTCACGTCTTCAGAGTGCTGTGTTGTGAGGGGATCCTTGAACATACTATAATCCTCCTGAGGCAACGATGAACCTTCTACGGAAAACGACTCAGGAGATGTTGCGTTTCTTTGCGATAATCTCCACTTTGAAGTTTTAGGTGCAATAGACATATCTACCCTTTGGTTGTACACAGACGGACGATTTCCAGTACTTTTCCGCTTCCCTTTGTTGTCCATTGAATTTTTTTTGAGCAAATGTACGCGCTAACAGCAGTGTAAATATGCATCAACACGATCAGGTTGCTCGGCGTGTACTTTCGTTGATTCGTGACCCAGGCTTGGTTAGATATCGTGCGCATTAACGACAGGGATGCGATTAAATGCGTTAACAATACTGCACAAACAACAAAGTGACACTTTCCACCGAAGAAACTGACACCTGCTGATTGATAGGAACTTAGCTAAACATGCAATTTACATTTTGCAGCATTCAGAAATCAAGCTGTATAAAGTGAAAATAAAACCATTTTGCTTGCAAAACCCTGCAACGTTTCTTTTTTTCTTTTCTTACAGACTTGCGGTTGAGCAAACTCTCTTATTCATGTGCGGCATGTGATGATCACATGCAGCACATTCCAAATCTCGATGTTTAATTTCCGGTACCTTGAGATAGACTACATTACTCCGACTTAACACGCGCTGCCTTTAATTGACTTAAGTGCAGCAATTCGTGCATTATTTCAAGCTTCGAGGACCTTCAAGGTACCAGCAGTTTTTATTCTGATTATAGTATTCTCCTAGCGACAGTACAAAATGCCCAAAAATTGGTCTGCTGTAGAATGGGAAGATGGACGGCTGTCCGAAGTTCGAAAATCAGAACTTATTAACTGTAATGCCGATGAGTTGTTAATGGTTGGAAAAACAGTAGAAGTTCTTGTGAGAGAGTCGAAAGGGAACAGGACTTATAAAGGCACCATCAAGGCAGTAGGAAGTAAGTATATGAATATTGTTGCTTCTATTAATTTTTAAGAATGGATATATTTAACTGGGACGTGAGAAGATTACACAATAATTGCAAAAAAATGTTCAAAGGGGGAACCATGCAACGGCAGTTGACCATTTGGCGCCAAAACAGGGCCTTGCTGTTTGCTTAATTTCCATGTTGAATCTTTTAACTTGATGTTCGAACAAAATTAAAATAAGCAACCATAACTTATCCACCCACAGTCTTAACCTCAGTGGCATAGAAAATGAAAGCTCTCATGGCTCATTTTAAATCTGCCGCTTAGCGACATTAGGGAGTTTTAGATTGGACTACGAGTACGAGATTGAGTACGAGTATGACTTTTCAGTTTTAGTTTTCCGGCTTCACATTATCACAACACATACCCATTTCATCTCCTGAGCTACTCTCTCTACCTAGAACCAACATAAAGAATGAGGGCTCTGGGAACGTCACTGGTTTGAAATTCGAAAGTCGTACTCGTACTCAATCTCGTACTCGTAGTCCAATCTAAAGCTCCCTAAATTAATAGGTACCCGCGCACGTGTAATCACACAACAATAGTTTTAATTTAGTGCCCTTTTATTACGTGCTGGAACCTCTGTTGGATCTCTACTAACCTGCAAAAAATGCCTGATCACAGGTTAGATCTTTACATGTATAACACTTAAACATATACTAACGCCTCGGTTTATACTGCAATGAAAACCTTTAGGCAGACTTTCAAGGCAACCGAGATATTCGCTGATATTGGGGTCACCGACGTAGCGACGTAATCAACACAATAGAACTTTATTAAGAGAAATCTATTTTACAAAAACGGACAGCATAATGATGGACAGCAATGAGCCTGTGTTTTAAAACAGCTGTTTAGTTGAAATATTTTTCTGTTCTGCAACGTTCAAGTGATTACCAGTAACAAAGCTTCATGTATGAGCCATTAACTGAATACTCAATAATAAAATACGCGCCAAAAACGGTTATTCGCATTTTGGCGGGAATCATATTAGGAGCCTGGAGCAGAACGTGTATGTGTTTTGAGTGTTTACTCACACCGTCTATCACACCAAATATTGCCTATTTAAGCTCGAAGCAATTCTTTTGTAATTCTTTTGCAGCTAAAGCCGAAATTGTTAAATATGTAAATGCTCGGGTAATTACTCCGTCGAAAGAAGAAAATGTGTCGAGCAAGAGGGTTTTGAAAAAATCGTCAAGATATGCCGATTACTTCGAGCCCGAGGAGATCGATTGCAAGAGGAAAAGAAAAGATGATGGTGATGACGATGAATTTGACGATATGGTTCCTGTGCCCGAAGACCTAGCAGATGTCTTAAAAAAGAAAACAACGAAACAGAAGCCAAAGATCGATTGCAAGAGGAAAAAGAAAGATGATGGCGATGACGATGATATGGTTCTTGAGCCCGAAGACCTAGCAGATGTCTTAAAAAAGAAAACAACGAAACAGAAGCCAAAGATCGATTCCAAGAGGAAAAAGAAAGATGATGCCGATGACGATGAATTTGACGATGATATGGTTCTTGAGCCCGACGACCTAGCAGATGTCTTAAAAAAGAAAACAACGAAACAGAAGCCAAAGATCGATTGCAAGAGGAAAAAGAAAGATGATGGTGATGACGATGAATTTGACGATGATTTGGTTCCTGAGCTCAAAGACCTAACAGATGTCTTAAAAAAGAAAACAACAAAACAAAAACCAAAGGGCAAGGACGTGCAAAGGGAAAAGGACAGGAACCAAAAGATATCCAAAGCAGAGAAAAAATGCGCTGTTCAACAGGCAGCAATCAAAGCGCAGAAGATGCAGGCCGAGGCAATGTTTGCCTCATATAAGATAAAGGCCAACCCAATGATGTCGCAAGGAAAGGTGAGCAACATACAGTTTGAAGAAAACTGCCAAAGGTAAGTCATGACATTTTCATAGAACAATGGACAAAATTTCAGCCATTTCTTACCTTAGGTACAGTTGGAGTTTCTTTTGTGCTGAAAAATGTGCCTACCACACATAAGTTTGACAGCATGGAGTTAAAACCCAATTCTCCCTCAACAAGGGCAATCCACGTGTGGCTTTTAGAAGCACCTCAAAGACCAAACGAGGACGCTACATGGGCAAATTTTAAACTTTATTGAAGCTCATCAAAGGAAAAAGAAAACATTTTAAGTGCAATATCAAATCCTCATAAACTCTCAAAGTATGTGCAACTACAATGCAAACTTTTATAGTACATCTTGGTTACCTGTGGATATGAACTTACTTGCTTGACCTTCACCAGGCAAATTTATCATCTGGTGGTTCAGGTTTTTACAAGATCTTTAAGTCTCGGCAAAAGAATTATCTCGTGTTCTCAATTCCTGCAGGTCGTCAGCTTTGAAAGACTCGACTGCAGCAGCTTATATGGATGATTACATAGTGCCGATACCAGATACGTCTTCTTACACTTCAGACGAGGAAATAGAATCCACACCTCTTGCAGAACATATAAAGCAGAGACAGGAAAAGGAAGATATTCAAATTCAAATTGAAAGACTACAGCAGAAGTTGGGTAGGTAGAAATTATCAAAACATTTATGAAAAATAAAGCCATTCTACTCATGCTTCTTCCATAGCTATAGTCACAGTGTGAATGAACTGCACAGATCGAGTGGACAGAGTGTCATTAAATTCGCAACTGAGTTCCCTCTCTAAAATTAAAAGCATCCATGCCCATAAATGCTGTTATTTTAGACATAAGCAGCTAGTTGTTTATGTTGACTTTTCTTTTAAACCTCTATTCTGACTACAAGGCTATTGTAAATCACATTTAGTTAGTGTAAAACCTTTGACGTTCTGCTTACTTTAAGCTGTTTGTTTGTTTATACTCCCAGCCCTCATTGAAAATTATGATAAGAATCATGTTCAGCCGGTCCAGAAAAATGGGGCACCAGATGTGAGTGCAGGCAAATCCCCTCTTAATCCCCATGTTGAAAATGCGGGGGCATCAACAGCAAGGACAGAATATCATGACATGCAGGCAGCTGATTATAGGCCAAAGAAAGGTCTATTTATCAACAAAATAAAATATGTAAGTATAGTGTATATATATTAAGTTTGCATTTTGCGATATACTAAATAGATAGCCTGCAAGCAGGCTCACTTGTTTGGGTAGGGTATCGCGGGCAAAATAGCTGGCGAGAAGAATGGGGTGAGGAAAAGTGACTCACTTTTCCTCGCCTTATTCTTCTCGCTGGGTTCGCTGGTTCTCGGTTCTTTGTGGCCTTTGACTGTGATACCCTACCCAAACAAGTGAGCCTGCTTGCAGGCTACTAAGTGTGGGGAAATAATTATTTGTAAGTATAATGCATTTTGTAACAGTATAATACTTTTTTAAAAATGCATTATATTGTATTTTGAGATTTACTGAAAAGACTTTAAACTACAATGTGTTCTAGATTAATGAGGGTAATGGGCTTATAACTGGCAATGCTGGAGATTTTAACTGTTTACTTGTTTGTTGGGGTCTTATGAAGACCCCTATGCTATCATCGGCGGGGTTTATTTGTCTGCGTGTCGGGTATCGCGAGGTCTTCTGGGAAGAATTTAGTAGGCTTATATGACGTGAGCTTTCGATACAGCGGCCATTGCTGTTTTGAGTACATGTAATATTTTTGCACAGCTTACCGTCGCGAGTTGTTTGCAGCTTCCAAGGTTAGTTGTTTTCCATTTTTAAATTGCTTTGGCTCGTTTTTGTTAGATATTATCTTTCTTCCCTCGCAGCTCTCGAGAACCATGTATTCTCTGTTATTTGCATTTAGATCCTCGCCGATACATTCCGATACAAGCGATTTGTTTCTCACGCAAGCCATTAACTTATCCAGGCTCGGCTAGTGTTAAGTGTGGATTGCACGGGAGAACTGAGTATCTGCTTTAACAAGAACTCACCTTCTAATTACCCAAACGAGTGTCAGTTATTGGACTCGATGTACTGCTATCACGTAAATCGTATGCATGTACTTCTACTGCTGTGAAGTTATTTTGAGCAGCTGTGAATGCAGTCATACTGCTGAACTTAACTGTACTGAAGCTGTTTGTTAACGACATGACAATATTAACTGCGAGTATGGGGACATAAGTTGAACAATACCGGTCGAGGAAGCGAAGGATGCTTTATCACATGTTCAATAGGGATGGATTCTTACCATGTCTTATATTAGCTAAATGTGTTTTGTTCGCAACATTGAAACAAATTCTGGACATGTAAAGAAATGATGACCTACATTTCGTCTATATCCTGTTGCTCGTGAGGGGAAGTGAACGATGTGGAGAACAATCCAGGCCCTGCAGTATTCAATAACACTAATCCAACAACCACTGTGTCTGCTGGCCACAACTCCAGGAACTGACCGAAGCACCCTTTGGTAAACTTGGCGCTGGTAAGCAGTGTACGATGTTTTGCAATTATGTTCAACTACTTGTTGTTAAAATTTACAATCAAATAGAAGACTCAATACTCGAGGCTATAAAGTGTCACAAGATATTAATTCTGTACAAAAAAGTGTTGATGGTCATTAATGCAAGTGCGGCCGTAACACTACTAGAATAGAGACCTGAAAACAATTCAGGCTCTGAGCGGGATTCGAACCCATGACCTCTGCGATGCCGGTGCAGTGCTCTCCCAACTGAGTTATCAAAGCCACATGAGAGCGGTTGTATACAGGTTAGCCCTTTATATGTGGACGTTATACTTGGCCCAAGTATAGTAAAGAGTGAAATAAATTTTGCCCATAGCAGCAACTGAGTGATGACGGTCATTAATGCAAGTGCGGCCGTAACACTACTAGAACAGAGACCTGAAAAAAATATAGTGTCAAACATCGAGGACCACATTCGATCATATTTCCAACACCTCATATTTTGCCAAATATTTTCCGCTCTGTCTTTAAAAATTGTAATGACTTGTCTACCTTTTCACTTGTAGCAAGTCAACTCCCAGATGCTGATATTTGAGAACAGCATTCCAACCAAAAGGAATAGAATTACGCATAAGACCCCAAGTACGCATTGCGGACCTATTTTTTGTTTTGACAGCAAACCAATGTTCCTGTGAATGACAAAGTAAGTAAAAAAAGGGTTAAAGGAAAATTAGAAATGATGATCATAATAAAACTACAGAATACAACATAGTTATACATTACTTAATGAAATTTTATCAGTTATATTTAATGTATAATATATACTTTTACAATGTATTATTGAAGAATAAACTTTTGTTGACGTTGTTTATCCATCTGAAGCTCTACATCTTTCACAAAGTTCTTAGAAATTTTCAGGTTGGGTCAGTAACATGTTTACCCTTTAATTTCTTGTCTTTAAAATTCCAAATAAAAGAAGTCGAGAAAACATGGTTGATTTGCGTATATATTGGCCGTTTTCACACTAGACGACGAACAAATCGTCTGGACAGACAAATCACTGTCAGACAAACAGATCATCATTGTTCGTCTGATGTGAAAACGGGACGAACAAATTTTTCAATGAACAAATCGTCTGATATAAAATTTTGGCTGTCTGGAAAGACGATTTTTCCCAGACAATTTGTCCGTCGAGACGAACAAGTCGACGACAGTACGACATAAATTCACATCAGACGGACAAATGCCAGACGATTTGTTCGTCCTCTAGTGTGAAAACGGCCATTAACGCCTTGCTTTTGGCTTACCAAGATGCAGAGTCGGAGTTTTTTTGGCAAAATTTACAAAATGAAGACAGCTATAACAATCAATGACATTTAGCCAACTGATGCTGACTGAATGTTTTTTTTATTATTAACAGGAAATGATTAACTGGGAGAACTCTGGAGTTTATGTAAATGAAATCCAGATAATGTCAATTGTGAAACGATGTAAAGGCAAGTCACCAGAATTTGTGGTCAAAAAGCTAATGGATGGGTTCTTCAACCCTTGGGATGTGGGCCATTTATCTGCCACCATGTTACTTCAGTTAGATGGGGTGGTTGGAAAGATAATGTGTGCATTGCAATGTAAGTATCTGCATGTACATGATTTTTGAAACTTGCATGTTTATCTGATACTAATATAATACACCTTTATTAATTGCATCACTGAATGTTAGGTGGTCCTGGTTGAAGTTCAGTTACCCAGAGACTGTTTTTAATCAATAATTAATACACAATCTTCGATAAAAATTGAGTCAAAAAAAGACCACAGGTTTTAATAGATATATATTATATATGTTTATGTTTCAGCATTTGCTGTAAGTAACTTAAAAATGCCAGGGGCAGCATTTGTTCAAGCTGTAAACAGCAAATGTTCTACATTCAGGCGCACCTGTAAGCGCCTGAAAGAAAACAAAGTATCCACACAATAGGTAAGTCAATATTAATTAAAGAGCAAGGTTCCAAATTCTAATACAAAAAATGATTTCAAGAATTGACAGAATCAATTCTTAATTCTTTTAAGTCTGTGTTTGAGCCAAGTGGCCCATCAGGCTGGAGCTTATCCAAGTTTCCGTAGCATAAAACAAGTAGGAGTATTTCTACTTCCCCTGGGATGGGATGCTAGTCCATCACAGGGTTACCCCCAGCAGTAAATTTGCAAGCACCCAATTATACACCTGGGCGGAGAGAGGCACCCTGAGAGTAATTAAATGTCTTGTCCAAGAACACAATGCAGTGCCCTGGCCTGGGCTCGAACCAGGACTGCCCGATTTGGAGTCCAGCGCACCCCATTAGGCCACTGCACCCTCCTCAATTCTTCTGGACATAATGTATTCTATTAATGAAGGCAAATGCTCGTTGTAAAATTCTGTTATGTGTCTTTGGGTACTTGAAGGGAGTCAGATGATAGCAGTTTTTGTTTGATTATAAGCTCGATAAATGCTCACAATTGGCATGCATGAACTAGTATAATTGTTAGAAATGTCTTGCCTAAACGTTCAACACATTGTACATTATTCCTTTCTTTTGCAGGTGGCATTTGCAACCACATAATTATATTGACTATAAAGCTATGTTTAATTACCTTGGATCATGGCAAGAGTGTCTTTTTCATTGAGATCAGCACTACTTTGCAAGAGGCTCACAAGCTTCCAGGAAAGTCCTCTTAGAACTGTTACACATTGAATTACATATTGAAAAAGGACTTGCAAATATTCTTTAAGGCATTAAAAAGCCCGGGGGGTGGGGGGGGGGGTGTTCCCAGAAAAATAGGGAGGGGGTGTGTGGCCCACTTTCCAAAACCCTCACCCTATTTTTGACCAAAATGTGCGATATTCCCTACCCTATTTATGACCTGACCAAAAATTTGATGCCCTATTTGTGACCTGAACCTAATTGGTTCCAAGTTCAGACCAATTTTAAATTACCGTAAACATAATTTGTGAAGGGATTTTGTTCATTTTTTTTCGATAATGATGAAAACGTGGCTTCTCAGCTTAAAACACACCCATATCAAGGCTAGAGTACAAAAGCCATACCCTATTTATGACCAAAATGGCCAAGATCAGTTAAAATCGAAACCCTATTTATGACCAAAACGGCTGAAAAACCATACCCTTTGGGGCCACACATACCTGTATAGCCCATATGAGGAGTACTCCCCCTCCCTTTTTCCAGGTTAAAATGCTATCTTTGGGGAACTCGAGTCAAAGCAGGGAATACTGAGCCAATTGTTATTTTTGTGGTTGACATTATTTATACTTCATACGATGTTTACACTACTTGTAAAGCAAGTCTTTACTAGGCTGATGTTTGCATGGTCACATTTTCTGGAAGCTGAGCCATTATTTTGTTTTCATCTTATGCCATTTATAACAAAGGATCGATACAGTTTTCTCATTATAGCTCGTAACTTTAGTATTTTGTTGTTTTGTAAGTGATTTGCCATGCCACAATGATATCTGCAGTGTCCTAGGCTTATCACAATTAATTAATTAATGTGATTGTGTTTACACATAATTATAGTCATTTCAATTACAATTGTTTACTGTCATTAAGTCAAAATGACTATATGTGCATGCTTTAGATAATGTAATCCATATTATTATATATGCCCAGATGAAATGGAATATGCTCTTCCTCTCATAATTATCTTATTTTTTTTAATTAAATAACTCAGATAATATAAAAAAGAGCTTTCTAAATATGATTAGTTTTCACACACAATCTTATTTTATTAAAGAATAATTTAGTCTGATAATAGGAACAAGAACTTTACAAATATAATGGTTAGTTTCACACACAAAACCCCAATTATATACATGTAGAAAGGGGTAGAGATCGATATGCACTTCATATATTGCTTAAGCTTAAAGGTATTTACTACAACCAGAAGTTTTAGTGTATGCTTAAAAAATTTCAATAAATTAGACATTTATAGTCACCATACAATGTTTCACATTTATTGTAATTTGTATGGAAAATGTATTACCATTCTTACAGTTGCAGCAACTTTGCAGAAGGTGATTTGGATTTGCAGTAACTATAGTTGCAGGTACTTTGCTGCTGGTTCCAAAAATGAAGTTGCTGCAAGCTGGTTGCGGCAACCTTCTGGCAACCGTTTGCAGCAAGGCTGCCAAAACCAATTGCTGCAACTATGGTATTTTCATAAGGGTTAATTTAAGACTGCAGCAAATAATGGGAACTAACAAACCATTTGGAGCTCTAAGTGTGATTGCAGTTGGAGACTTGTTTCAGTTAAAGCCAGTCTTTGATAATTAGGTATTTGATAATACCAATCATGGTTATGGTGATTTACCAACCAATATATGGAGTGAATATTGAGCTCACTGAAATTATGAGACAAAGAGATGACAAGGCATTTGCAGAATTATTAAATAGATTAAGGGAGGGAAACCATACCCAAAATGACATTGAAGTGCTAAAAGAAAGAATTCTCAAAATCAAACCTAATCAGGAAAATTACCCAATCAATACGACCCATCTATTCTCAACAAATGCACTAGTAAAAGATAGTGATCAACGACAAGACTTTGCTCACCAAACCAGATGAAATGTAGTATACATTCCAATATTGTGAAGACGCGGATCAACCTGTAACACGGCTCGTTGACCTCTTGACGGACGATGCTTCCAAAGAGGATAACATCACCGTCTGCGCAAAAGTCGTAAAAGTCTCTCCTCCGAAGAGTGTTGTCACAGCAGTCAAGGGGTGTAAACAAAGTTTCAGAGGTGATACTTCTGGATAACACAGGAACTATGATGTTAGATTTATGGAATGAGCTAATTTCTCAGGTGCAGTTAGACTGTGTGTATCGATTCACATCATTATCGACCAGTTACTGGAATAATTCCAAGAAGTTGACTTCCACCATGAACACCGCCATCAAGCAAAGCTTTCAAGCTGATCTGTCTTGCCTTCAATTCAATGATAGCAATCCTACTGAACTGCAAAATGAATATACCATTCATGTCCCAATGATTAGCACAGTTGAACAAGTTCAAAGGTACAAAACCTGTTGTAATTGTAACAAGTGCATTATTCAACTAGAATCCATTGTAGTTAAATGCAACTACTGCTCTCATATGATGAGATTCTCTAATTGTCCCACAAAACTGTATGTCAATGTCAATGTTGAAATAGATGATAAGAAGAAAACACTCACCATTTTCCATGATGTCTTGAAAGGAACTATTGGCCATTTTGATCGTGAATCTGTCGAGACTGAAAATATTGTAGAACAGCTGCTGCTCCAAGAAAACATATCCATTGTATATAATGACAAGAATGTTATTACCAAAATGGAAAAGTTAGGCTAAGTTTAAGTTCAGTTTTTCAGGTTGATTTGAGCTTCTCATGTTGAGTTAAGTTTATATTAAAGTTGTGTTCTCTATACTTGTCTTGTTTGTTTTAGTACACTGATCTGAACTTTAGGTGGGATGTGAAAATTACGCACATAAATGTGGAAAGAAATTCTCCAATACTTGGTTTTGTTAAGTTTAATGATTTTTAAATTGTCTTATGTTCACACCTTTGTTTCCCAATTAAAAAAATAACAAAGGAAAGATTTCCTCTGTGAGCTCCTTGAAGCACATATTCATGGGTCGACAGGCTTTCTTTTTATCAAGACTGAAAATGCTTGCAAAACAGGCTACGTATTTTGATTTATTTTACATGCAGTAAATTAGAGACTAGCAGTTCCACATTAGAAAGCAAGTACTTTCCAAAAACCTTTATCTATACAGCATCAAGTGAAATGCAATGAGAAAGGTCTGTAAGCTCATATGGAACAAAAAAACCTGACCACAAGCAAATTTTCCCACTAATCGTCTCGCTGGGTAGAGTCCACTATGACTTGAGACTCCTTTGCCAATACCACACCGTGTTCACTTACCACTTTGTCAAGCTAGCTATTGAGGACATATGTCTTTGTCAGTAATATGTACAAAGCCTACATCATATGAGATGAGACCCACTGCACAGTATGAACCCATCTTCTTTTGACAGCCTTTAAAATTGATCAATAATTCCAAGTTACCCAACATGTTACATCTCTAGATTACTTAATCCACGAGTTTGGCCACAGGTTACCTTTGATTCTTTTTTTGTGAAGATCTGCACATTGAAGTCATTAAATTGTGACCCCCCTACTATAAAAGACATGGTTCACCACCCCAACAAGTTTTTAGTTTCTTTTTGGGGATGCAAATGGAATGAAAGACTTGCTTCCTATGAAGCTATGCACTGAGAGCTACTAAATAAGCTATAGTTTAGGGGCATACCTACTATATTACAATTTTGACACATTTTTTAAGTCGTTTGTTTTGGCATTTTAGAGAAATTTCTCTCAAAATGTCTACCTCCTTCATAGCTGCTGATGTCAGTTCTTAAGAGGTTGTCTCTTCAAGAACCACCCACTCAATTTCGCTTGAAAAATAATTTTGCCTGAAACTCTGGCAACTGAAAGACTTTACCAAGGTTAGAATAAAACAAGATTTCTTTTGTTTCGAAGGAGCCATTTAATATTTCACCTCGTCAGGGTCCGTCGTGCCGTCTCCAAAAGCATAAAATTGGCATTTTTCTTTTTTTCTTTCCGTGACTAACCTGTAAGCTAGCTTTATAGCTAAGTGTTAGTCATGTTAATAAAGTATGTATGTATATGTATCACTATGACTACCAGTGGTAAAATGAAGACTTCATCTGCTATAAAAGTGCTTGATGGTAAGACCAGAGTGGTGTATAAAGTTGAGTTTCTGGAGTCAGACTAGTTCAAAAACATTTAGTTAAATGTTTTTGAACTAGTCCGACTCTAGAAACTCATCTTGATATGTATCACTATGTATGTGTTAAGTATACTGTCTTTAAAATGGTTCTTCAATGAACAAAAATTGTAAAATCAAGTTAAAGATGTCTCAACACTAGCAAATACCAAATTATATAAAAATTAATTAAATATATATAACTTATTATGTCTCTGGTTGGGTTGAAAGGCCAGAGAATTTTAAAGAAGGGCTTTTTTTTGTAATACAATTTGCCAATTATTTTGTTGCCCCTCACCTGGCCGAGACCCCATTCAGATTTAACCTCAGCCTCATGGACTGGATTACTCATATGTCAGGGGCCATTTAATATTTCGCCTTGTCAGGGTTCATCGCGCTGTCTCCAAAAGCATAAAATTGGCATTTTTCGTGACACCGTAAAATATGTCATTTGCAACATCTAGTATTGAGTCTTATATCATTTTGCTCATAAACCTTTCTAGTCTTCCGAGATATTACCCAATTTTTCGCCATCAAATGATGGCCAGAAATGGCCTTCATTTAGAAGCTAATTTTTAAAATTTGGGACCTAGCTAAAACCTCTAGTCTGCACAGCTGCAAAGTGTAGTCTTTTATTGGCAAAAATATGCAAAAACCCCTGTACGATTACAGTATTTCAAAAGTTATGGCCGTTTGTATCAGCACATGTACGAGCATTTCCGACATTCAAGCCTATATCAAAATCTACCTATCCGAGCAGATTTTATTATAACTACAGCTTACCTGCTTCAAAACTTGGTGTTATTTCCAACTTCAGTCACTTTCCAAGCCTTCACGTTGCTGAATCAGTCCCTAGCAGTTCCAGTAAATTGGTAGGTTTTGCCTTCAAAACTTGAGCACGGCTACATCGACTTTCTTGGAAGTGAACAAAGCTCGACTCCATGGTCACATTTTGGGCTAAAATACCCTGTCAAAACATCGTTTTAGAGCTGGTTTTCTTCAAGCATCAGATAACAAACTAACCAAGTCTGGTATCAAGGAGAAAATCAAGCTTTGAAGGCTTAAATTTAGAGGAAACCCCCCCGTTAGATCGCTGGAAGATCAGATGAGTACGGTAGAATCAGCGGTCTCCTCTCTGGTATGTACTTTAAGTAGATTTATTAAAGTGTATCTAGAACTTCTCCATAATTCTCTGATATGCCCCTGTGTTTTCTTGGATTCCCCTGTATTCTCCTGCTTTTCCCTTTACTCCCCTGTATTCCTCTGTACTCCCTGTATTCTCCGTATTCTTTGTAGTCTGCTGTATTCCCTTGTATTCCCCTGTATTCTCCTGTATTGTCCTGTAATCCCCTGTATAAACCATATTTACTCGAATAAGCGCCGCAGCGCTTATTTACTTTTTTGCGCCACGAGTGCAGCGCTTATTCAAGGGCAGCGCTTATTTAAAAATTGTAACGGGTGTCTCGAAAACTCAGACCCGAAAAACTCAGACCCTCGGGTGGCTCAAAAACTCAGACCCGAGAAATAAAACATATGCATTACACCGCGTGAATGCCGCAAGCCAACTTCTTTACTGTTCGTCGATACAGTGCAGGGGCCCCTGATACAGTGGCATTACCAACATCTGCCGAGAAAAGAAAAACAGCTCATAGTGTTAGATATGTGAAATGATCATGAAAATTATCTGCCGAGAAAAGAAAAAACAGCTTGCAGTGTTTGATACATGCAACAATCATGAAAATTATACTTAACATACACCGAATGCAAATATGGCGGTCCACTTGGCCGTCGCCCGGGACAAGCTACGTGAAAGCGAGGTTAGTTGGTCTTCGATGTTTTGTTTTAAAATGCTTGTGTTGTTTTATTTCGCTGTGCCTATGAGTTGCTGTGTTTCTGAATGCGACGAGAGGGAATAGAAATCTTCCACCGTTCACCTCTAAGGGAAAATAGTGGATCAATGCAATTTGTTGAGACGGAGAAAAGGAGTTCACGATCGCCGCAGGAACTAAAGTTTGTTTGCTACATTTCAGGATAGAAGATCTCAGAAAAATTGTTGAAATGACAAGCTTATGTGGTGTCTGGTGGTGTTCCAACACGGTTTTCATGGCCAATACCCTCCCCAAGTTAAAGAAAAGGACTTCCTCTGTCTCGAAGGAAGAAGTTATTTGTGATCGCGTCCACTCGCATCATTGCACGGAATCGCACTAAGTAAATATAAATACTACCGTGCAATAACCAAGCGAATGAACTTCAACTGCCCTGTTGCTGAAACCAGTGACAGCATTGAGCCAAATGACAACAACTTGGAGCTAAATGAGATCACTTACACATTCTCTAAGATCAATTCCAACCTGAACTTAAACAGTTCCTTCGGCGAATGTGAACTCCTTGCCTCCGTCTCTTTGGTTTTTCCTCAGAGGCGAACGAGAAAACTGAAAAGAAGATCACTTTCTCTGTTGTGGAAGATTCCACTCTGTTGCGGTGGCACTCAGGAACATAAAAACGTGTAGGGAGGGTGAAAGAAAGCTAAGGGACCAAATCGACAATGAAGCAAGACTTTTCTGGAAAAGCACTGTCAAAACAAAACATCGAAGCCCAACTAGCCTTGCTTTCATTCGACTCGTCCTGGGCACCGACCAAGTGGTCCACCATATTTGCATTCGTTGTACTCGTATAGATTTTTCCTTTCATTATTGTCTAAGCCAAGTTTATATCCACAACGTGTCGTGTCATTAGAAATTAAGCCATTCGCGAGGTGTGTTGCGTGATGGTTTCCTGTACAAGTAGTACTGGCGTCACGCAACAGTAGCCCCACCTAACGATGGCATTGTTGGATAGCGGTTGCAATTCGCAAACAAAAACGACTTCTACTGGACCATTAATGGTCTCTTCTGCTCAAAATTCAATGCAGGACACTCAATCGCTAGAATTTCTTGAAGTCTACGGGACCGCGAAAGTTTAATATATCCGCTACTGTCTCGCTACCCGAGGATCTGAGTTTTCGAGACACCCGAGGGCTCTGAGTTTTCGAGACACCCAAATTGTACCAGACAAATTTACTTTTTCTATATTTTTATTCAGCGGTGCACTTTCTGTCTGTTAATTTTCCTATGGAAAGCAGGTGATACTAAACTGATAGTAAATCTAGAATTACGAGAGAAATTCACACAGTGAAAAAAAACCCGAGAGTTTCATGATAACGGGAGCGAAAATATCAGCAGTGAGAGAGAAGTCCTTTGTCGTTTATAGTGTTTTTCTGGTTATATGGAATTCCTTGAGTAAGCACCACATCGGGGGTGCAGTGCTGATTAACCTTTTTGTCCCAGATGCGGCGCTTATTCGAGGGTGGCGCTTATTCAAGTAAATACGGTATTGTATAATTGACCATAAAGATCAATGGACATCACTAATGATAGAGAACTCAAAATAGGTGAAATTATTGTTTCAAAAATGTGGGAGCAAAAGATGGTTTCAAACTGCTGAAATCAATGTGTCGTCTTGCGCTAAATAGAGCATGAACAGGTATACAAGGGTTTACAGGGGATCACAAGGGCATGCAAAGGTTTACAAGGGATTGGAGGGGTATATGAGGGTATACAAGGGATTACAGGGGATTACATATGTATACAAGGGAATACAAGGAATGACAGGGGATTAGAGAATTATGGAGAAGTTCTAGATACACTTTAATAAATCTACTTAAAGTACATACCAGAGAGGAGACCGCTGATTCTACCGTACTCATCTGATCTTCCAGCGATCTAACGGGGGGGTTTCCTCTAAATTTAAGCCTTCAAAGCTTGATTTTCTCCTTGATACCAGACTTGGTTAGTTTGTTATCTGATGCTTGAAGAAAACCAGCTCTAAAACGATGTTTTGACAGGGTATTTTAGCCCAAAATGTGACCATGGAGTCGAGCTTTGTTCACTTCCAAGAAAGTCGATGTAGCCGTGCTCAAGTTTTGAAGGCAAAACCTACCAATTTACTGGAACTGCTAGGGACTGATTCAGCAACGTGAAGGCTTGGAAAGTGACTGAAGTTGGAAATAACACCAAGTTTTGAAGCAGGTAAGCTGTAGTTATAATAAAATCTGCTCAGATAGGTAGATTTTGATATAGGCTTGAATGTCGGAAATGCTCGTACATGTGCTGATACAAACGGCCATAACTTTTGAAATACTGTAATCGTACAGGGGTTTTTGCATATTTTTGCCAATAAAAGACTACACTTTGCAGCTGTGCAGACTAGAGGTTTTAGCTAGGTCCCAAATTTTAAAAATTAGCTTCTAAATGAAGGCCATTTCTGGCCATCATTTGATGGCGAAAAATTGGTTAATATCTCGGAAGACTAGAAAGGTTTATGAGCAAAATGATATGACTCAATACTAGATGTTGCAAATGACATATTTTACGGTGTCACGAAAAATGCCAATTTTATGCTTTTGGAGACAGCGCGATGAACCCTGACAAGGCGAAATATTAAATGGCCCCTGACATATGAGTAATCCAGTCCATGAGGCTGAGGTTAAATCTGAATGGGGTCTCGGCTAGGTGAGGGGCAACAAAATAATTGGCAAATTGTATTACAAAAAAAAGCCCTTCTTTAAAATTCTCTGGCCTTTCAACCCAACCAGAGACATAATAAGTTATATATATTTAATTAATTTTTATATAATTTGGTATTTGCTAGTGTTGAGACATCTTTAACTTGATTTTACATTTTCTGTTCATTGAAGAACCATTTTAAAGACAGTATACTTAACACATACATAGTGATACATATCAAGATGAGTTTCTAGAGTCGGACTAGTTCAAAAACATTTAACTAAATGTTTTTGAACTAGTCTGACTCCAGAAACTCAACTTTATACACCACTCTGGTCTTACCATCAAGCACTTTTATAGCAGATGAAGTCTTCATTTTACCACTGGTAGTCATAGTGATACATATACATACATACTTTATTAACATGACTAACACTTAGCTATAAAGCTAGCTTACAGGTTAGTCACAGAAAGAAAAAAAGAAAAATGCCAATTTTATGCTTTTGGAGACGGCACGACGGACCCTGACGAGGTGAAATATTAAATGGCTCCTTCGAAACAAAAGAAATCTTGTTTTATTCTAACCTTGGTAAAGTCTTTCAGTTGCCAGAGTTTCAGGCAAAATTATTTTTCAAGCGAAATTGAGTGGGTGGTTCTTGAAGAGACAACCTCTTAAGAACTGACATCAGCAGCTATGAAGGAGGTAGACATTTTGAGAGAAATTTCTCTAAAATGCCAAAACAAACGACTTAAAAAATGTGTCAAAATTGTAATATAGTAGGTATGCCCCTAAACTATAGCTTATTTAGTAGCTCTCAGTGCATAGCTTCATAGGAAGCAAGTCTTTCATTCCATTTGCATCCCCAAAAAGAAACTAATAACTTGTTGGGGTGGTGAACCATGTCTTTTATAGTAGGGGGGTCACAATTTAATGACTTCAATGCGCAGATCTTCACAAAAAAAGAATCAAAGGTAACCTGTGGCCAAACTCGTGGATTAAGTAATCTAGAGATGTAACATGTTGGGTAACTTGGAATTATTGATCAATTTTAAAGGCTGTCAAAAGAAGATGGGTTCATACTGTGCAGTGGGTCTCATCTCATATGATGTAGGCTTTGTACATATTACTGACAAAGACATATGTCCTCAATAGCTAGCTTGACAAAGTGGTAAGTGAACACGGTGTGGTATTGGCAAAGGAGTCTCAAGTCATAGTGGACTCTACCCAGCGAGACGATTAGTGGGAAAATTTGCTTGTGGTCAGGTTTTTTTGTTCCATATGAGCTTACAGACCTTTCTCATTGCATTTCACTTGATGCTGTATAGATAAAGGTTTTTGGGAAGTACTTGCTTTCTAATGTGGAACTGCTAGTCTCTAATTTACTGCATGTAAAATAAATCAAAATACGTAGCCTGTTTTGCAAGCATTTTCAGTCTTGATAAAAAGAAAGCCTGTCGACCCATGAATATGTGCTTCAAGGAGCTCACAGAGGAAATCTTTCCTTTGTTATTTTTTTAATTGGGAAACAAAGGTGTGAACATAAGACAATTTAAAAATCATTAAACTTAACAAAACCAAGTATTGGAGAATTTCTTTCCACATTTATGTGCGTAATTTTCACATCCCACCTAAAGTTCAGATCAGTGTACTAAAACAAACAAGACAAGTATAGAGAACACAACTTTAATATAAACTTAACTCAACATGAGAAGCTCAAATCAACCTGAAAAACTGAACTTAAACTTAGCCTAACTTTTCCATTTTGGTAATAACATTCTTGTCATTATATACAATGGATATGTTTTCTTGGAGCAGCAGCTGTTCTACAATATTTTCAGTCTCGACAGATTCACGATCAAAATGGCCAATAGTTCCTTTCAAGACATCATGGAAAATGGTGAGTGTTTTCTTCTTATCATCTGTTTCAACATTGACATTGACATACAGTTTTGTGGGACAATTAGAGAATCTCATCATATGAGAGCAGTAGTTGCATTTAACTACAATGGATTCTAGTTGAATAATGCACTTGTTACAATTACAACAGGTTTTGTACCTTTGAACTTGTTCAACTGTGCTAATCATTGGGACATGAATGGTATATTCATTTTGCAGTTCAGTAGGATTGCTATCATTGAATTGAAGGCAAGACAGATCAGCTTGAAAGCTTTGCTTGATGGCGGTGTTCATGGTGGAAGTCAACTTCTTGGAATTATTCCAGTAACTGGTCGATAATGATGTGAATCGATACACACAGTCTAACTGCACCTGAGAAATTAGCTCATTCCATAAATCTAACATCATAGTTCCTGTGTTATCCAGAAGTATCACCTCTGAAACTTTGTTTACACCCCTTGACTGCTGTGTGACAACACTCTTCGGAGGAGAGACTTTTACGACTTTTGCGCAGACGGTGATGTTATCCTCTTTGGAAGCATCGTCCGTCAAGAGGTCAACGAGCCGTGTTACAGGTTGATCCGCGTCTTCACAATATTGGAATGTATACTACATTTCATCTGGTTTGGTGAGCAAAGTCTTGTCGTTGATCACTATCTTTTACTAGTGCATTTGTTGAGAATAGATGGGTCGTATTGATTGGGTAATTTTCCTGATTAGGTTTGATTTTGAGAATTCTTTCTTTTAGCACTTCAATGTCATTTTGGGTATGGTTTCCCTCCCTTAATCTATTTAATAATTCTGCAAATGCCTTGTCATCTCTTTGTCTCATAATTTCAGTGAGCTCAATATTCACTCCATATATTGGTTGGTAAATCACCATAACCATGATTGGTATTATCAAATACCTAATTATCAAAGACTGGCTTTAACTGAAACAAGTCTCCAACTGCAATCACACTTAGAGCTCCAAATGGTTTGTTAGTTCCCATTATTTGCTGCAGTCTTAAATTAACCCTTATGAAAATACCATAGTTGCAGCAATTGGTTTTGGCAGCCTTGCTGCAAACGGTTGCCAGAAGGTTGCCGCAACCAGCTTGCAGCAACTTCATTTTTGGAACCAGCAGCAAAGTACCTGCAACTATAGTTACTGCAAATCCAAATCACCTTCTGCAAAGTTGCTGCAACTGTAAGAATGGTAATACATTTTCCATACAAATTACAATAAATGTGAAACATTGTATGGTGACTATAAATGTCTAATTTATTGAAATTTTTTAAGCATACACTAAAACTTCTGGTTGTAGTAAATACCTTTAAGCTTAAGCAATATATGAAGTGCATATCGATCTCTACCCCTTTCTACATGTATATAATTGGGGTTTTGTGTGTGAAACTAACCATTATATTTGTAAAGTTCTTGTTCCTATTATCAGACTAAATTATTCTTTAATAAAATAAGATTGTGTGTGAAAACTAATCATATTTTAGAAAGCTCTTTTTTATATTATCTGAGTTATTTAATTAAAAAAATAAGATAATTATGAGAGGAAGAGCATATTCCATTTCATCTGGGCATATATAATAATATGGATTACATTATCTAAAGCATGCACATATAGTCATTTTGACTTAATGACAGTAAACAATTGTAATTGAAATGACTATAATTATGTGTAAACACAATCACATTAATTAATTAATTGTGATAAGCCTAGGACACTGCAGATATCATTGTGGCATGGCAAATCACTTACAAAACAACAAAATACTAAAGTTACGAGCTATAATGAGAAAACTGTATCGATCCTTTGTTATAAATGGCATAAGATGAAAACAAAATAATGGCTCAGCTTCCAGAAAATGTGACCATGCAAACATCAGCCTAGTAAAGACTTGCTTTACAAGTAGTGTAAACATCGTATGAAGTATAAATAATGTCAACCACAAAAATAACAATTGGCTCAGTATTCCCTGCTTTGACTCGAGTTCCCCAAAGATAGCATTTTAACCTGGAAAAAGGGAGGGGGAGTACTCCTCATATGGGCTATACAGGTATGTGTGGCCCCAAAGGGTATGGTTTTTCAGCCGTTTTGGTCATAAATAGGGTTTCGATTTTAACTGATCTTGGCCATTTTGGTCATAAATAGGGTATGGCTTTTGTACTCTAGCCTTGATATGGGTGTGTTTTAAGCTGAGAAGCCACGTTTTCATCATTATCGAAAAAAAATGAACAAAATCCCTTCACAAATTATGTTTACGGTAATTTAAAATTGGTCTGAACTTGGAACCAATTAGGTTCAGGTCACAAATAGGGCATCAAATTTTTGGTCAGGTCATAAATAGGGTAGGGAATATCACACATTTTGGTCAAAAATAGGGTGAGGGTTTTGGAAAGTGGGCCACACACCCCCTCCCTATTTTTCTGGGAACACCCCCCCCCCCACCCCCCGGGCTTTTTAATGCCTTAAAGAATATTTGCAAGTCCTTTTTCAATATGTAATTCAATGTGTAACAGTTCTAAGAGGACTCTCCTGGAAGCTTGTGAGCCTCTTGCAAAGTAGTGCTGATCTCAATGAAAAAGACACTCTTGCCATGATCCAAGGTAATTAAACACAGCTTTATAGTCAATATAATTATGTGGTTGCAAATGCCACCTGCAAAAGAAAGGAATAATGTACAATGTGTTGAATGTTTAGGCAAGACATTTCTAACAATTATACTAGTTCATGCATGCTAATTGTGAGCATTTATTGAGCTTATAATCAAACAAAAACTGCTATCATCTGACTCCCTTCAAGTACCCAAAGACACATAACAGAATTTTACAACGAGCATTTGCCTTCATTAATAGAATACATTATGTCCAGAAGAATTGAGGAGGGTGCAGTGGCCTAATGGGGTGCGCTGGACTCCAAATCGGGCAGTCCTGGTTCGAGCCCAGGCCAGGGCACTGCATTGTGTTCTTGGACAAGACATTTAATTACTCTCAGGGTGCCTCTCTCCGCCCAGGTGTATAATTGGGTGCTTGCAAATTTACTGCTGGGGGTAACCCTGTGATGGACTAGCATCCCATCCCAGGGGAAGTAGAAATACTCCTACTTGTTTTATGCTACGGAAACTTGGATAAGCTCCAGCCTGATGGGCCACTTGGCTCAAACACAGACTTAAAAGAATTAAGAATTGATTCTGTCAATTCTTGAAATCATTTTTTGTATTAGAATTTGGAACCTTGCTCTTTAATTAATATTGACTTACCTATTGTGTGGATACTTTGTTTTCTTTCAGGCGCTTACAGGTGCGCCTGAATGTAGAACATTTGCTGTTTACAGCTTGAACAAATGCTGCCCCTGGCATTTTTAAGTTACTTACAGCAAATGCTGAAACATAAACATATATAATATATATCTATTAAAACCTGTGGTCTTTTTTTGACTCAATTTTTATCGAAGATTGTGTATTAATTATTGATTAAAAACAGTCTCTGGGTAACTGAACTTCAACCAGGACCACCTAACATTCAGTGATGCAATTAATAAAGGTGTATTATATTAGTATCAGATAAACATGCAAGTTTCAAAAATCATGTACATGCAGATACTTACATTGCAATGCACACATTATCTTTCCAACCACCCCATCTAACTGAAGTAACATGGTGGCAGATAAATGGCCCACATCCCAAGGGTTGAAGAACCCATCCATTAGCTTTTTGACCACAAATTCTGGTGACTTGCCTTTACATCGTTTCACAATTGACATTATCTGGATTTCATTTACATAAACTCCAGAGTTCTCCCAGTTAATCATTTCCTGTTAATAATAAAAAAAACATTCAGTCAGCATCAGTTGGCTAAATGTCATTGATTGTTATAGCTGTCTTCATTTTGTAAATTTTGCCAAAAAAACTCCGACTCTGCATCTTGGTAAGCCAAAAGCAAGGCGTTAATGGCCGTTTTCACACTAGAGGACGAACAAATCGTCTGGCATTTGTCCGTCTGATGTGAATTTATGTCGTACTGTCGTCGACTTGTTCGTCTCGACGGACAAATTGTCTGGGAAAAATCGTCTTTCCAGACAGCCAAAATTTTATATCAGACGATTTGTTCATTGAAAAATTTGTTCGTCCCGTTTTCACATCAGACGAACAATGATGATCTGTTTGTCTGACAGTGATTTGTCTGTCCAGACGATTTGTTCGTCGTCTAGTGTGAAAACGGCCAATATATACGCAAATCAACCATGTTTTCTCGACTTCTTTTATTTGGAATTTTAAAGACAAGAAATTAAAGGGTAAACATGTTACTGACCCAACCTGAAAATTTCTAAGAACTTTGTGAAAGATGTAGAGCTTCAGATGGATAAACAACGTCAACAAAAGTTTATTCTTCAATAATACATTGTAAAAGTATATATTATACATTAAATATAACTGATAAAATTTCATTAAGTAATGTATAACTATGTTGTATTCTGTAGTTTTATTATGATCATCATTTCTAATTTTCCTTTAACCCTTTTTTTACTTACTTTGTCATTCACAGGAACATTGGTTTGCTGTCAAAACAAAAAATAGGTCCGCAATGCGTACTTGGGGTCTTATGCGTAATTCTATTCCTTTTGGTTGGAATGCTGTTCTCAAATATCAGCATCTGGGAGTTGACTTGCTACAAGTGAAAAGGTAGACAAGTCATTACAATTTTTAAAGACAGAGCGGAAAATATTTGGCAAAATATGAGGTGTTGGAAATATGATCGAATGTGGTCCTCGATGTTTGACACTATATTTTTTTCAGGTCTCTGTTCTAGTAGTGTTACGGCCGCACTTGCATTAATGACCGTCATCACTCAGTTGCTGCTATGGGCAAAATTTATTTCACTCTTTACTATACTTGGGCCAAGTATAACGTCCACATATAAAGGGCTAACCTGTATACAACCGCTCTCATGTGGCTTTGATAACTCAGTTGGGAGAGCACTGCACCGGCATCGCAGAGGTCATGGGTTCGAATCCCGCTCAGAGCCTGAATTGTTTTCAGGTCTCTATTCTAGTAGTGTTACGGCCGCACTTGCATTAATGACCATCAACACTTTTTTGTACAGAATTAATATCTTGTGACACTTTATAGCCTCGAGTATTGAGTCTTCTATTTGATTGTAAATTTTAACAACAAGTAGTTGAACATAATTGCAAAACATCGTACACTGCTTACCAGCGCCAAGTTTACCAAAGGGTGCTTCGGTCAGTTCCTGGAGTTGTGGCCAGCAGACACAGTGGTTGTTGGATTAGTGTTATTGAATACTGCAGGGCCTGGATTGTTCTCCACATCGTTCACTTCCCCTCACGAGCAACAGGATATAGACGAAATGTAGGTCATCATTTCTTTACATGTCCAGAATTTGTTTCAATGTTGCGAACAAAACACATTTAGCTAATATAAGACATGGTAAGAATCCATCCCTATTGAACATGTGATAAAGCATCCTTCGCTTCCTCGACCGGTATTGTTCAACTTATGTCCCCATACTCGCAGTTAATATTGTCATGTCGTTAACAAACAGCTTCAGTACAGTTAAGTTCAGCAGTATGACTGCATTCACAGCTGCTCAAAATAACTTCACAGCAGTAGAAGTACATGCATACGATTTACGTGATAGCAGTACATCGAGTCCAATAACTGACACTCGTTTGGGTAATTAGAAGGTGAGTTCTTGTTAAAGCAGATACTCAGTTCTCCCGTGCAATCCACACTTAACACTAGCCGAGCCTGGATAAGTTAATGGCTTGCGTGAGAAACAAATCGCTTGTATCGGAATGTATCGGCGAGGATCTAAATGCAAATAACAGAGAATACATGGTTCTCGAGAGCTGCGAGGGAAGAAAGATAATATCTAACAAAAACGAGCCAAAGCAATTTAAAAATGGAAAACAACTAACCTTGGAAGCTGCAAACAACTCGCGACGGTAAGCTGTGCAAAAATATTACATGTACTCAAAACAGCAATGGCCGCTGTATCGAAAGCTCACGTCATATAAGCCTACTAAATTCTTCCCAGAAGACCTCGCGATACCCGACACGCAGACAAATAAACCCCGCCGATGATAGCATAGGGGTCTTCATAAGACCCCAACAAACAAGTAAACAGTTAAAATCTCCAGCATTGCCAGTTATAAGCCCATTACCCTCATTAATCTAGAACACATTGTAGTTTAAAGTCTTTTCAGTAAATCTCAAAATACAATATAATGCATTTTTAAAAAAGTATTATACTGTTACAAAATGCATTATACTTACAAATAATTATTTCCCCACACTTAGTAGCCTGCAAGCAGGCTCACTTGTTTGGGTAGGGTATCACAGTCAAAGGCCACAAAGAACCGAGAACCAGCGAACCCAGCGAGAAGAATAAGGCGAGGAAAAGTGAGTCACTTTTCCTCACCCCATTCTTCTCGCCAGCTATTTTGCCCGCGATACCCTACCCAAACAAGTGAGCCTGCTTGCAGGCTATCTATTTAGTATATCGCAAAATGCAAACTTAATATATATACACTATACTTACATATTTTATTTTGTTGATAAATAGACCTTTCTTTGGCCTATAATCAGCTGCCTGCATGTCATGATATTCTGTCCTTGCTGTTGATGCCCCCGCATTTTCAACATGGGGATTAAGAGGGGATTTGCCTGCACTCACATCTGGTGCCCCATTTTTCTGGACCGGCTGAACATGATTCTTATCATAATTTTCAATGAGGGCTGGGAGTATAAACAAACAAACAGCTTAAAGTAAGCAGAACGTCAAAGGTTTTACACTAACTAAATGTGATTTACAATAGCCTTGTAGTCAGAATAGAGGTTTAAAAGAAAAGTCAACATAAACAACTAGCTGCTTATGTCTAAAATAACAGCATTTATGGGCATGGATGCTTTTAATTTTAGAGAGGGAACTCAGTTGCGAATTTAATGACACTCTGTCCACTCGATCTGTGCAGTTCATTCACACTGTGACTATAGCTATGGAAGAAGCATGAGTAGAATGGCTTTATTTTTCATAAATGTTTTGATAATTTCTACCTACCCAACTTCTGCTGTAGTCTTTCAATTTGAATTTGAATATCTTCCTTTTCCTGTCTCTGCTTTATATGTTCTGCAAGAGGTGTGGATTCTATTTCCTCGTCTGAAGTGTAAGAAGACGTATCTGGTATCGGCACTATGTAATCATCCATATAAGCTGCTGCAGTCGAGTCTTTCAAAGCTGACGACCTGCAGGAATTGAGAACACGAGATAATTCTTTTGCCGAGACTTAAAGATCTTGTAAAAACCTGAACCACCAGATGATAAATTTGCCTGGTGAAGGTCAAGCAAGTAAGTTCATATCCACAGGTAACCAAGATGTACTATAAAAGTTTGCATTGTAGTTGCACATACTTTGAGAGTTTAT
>JAHPZR010013312.1:0-14827 GCA_019787425.1 Platygyra sinensis
ATAATTGAGCTGAAATCCGAATCCCCTTCCTTAACCGCGTCATCCGTTCTCTGGGTGTCTTGCAGACATTCACTATCGATTTTCTTAAACCGATACAATCCTCTTATTTTGTCGAGAAGTCTTTTGTTTTCAGAATTTTTGAGGAGTGGATGGGTCTGCTTAAGTGCTGATACTTCTCTCATTGATACTGATTGACGGCTTATCTGGTCTGCAAACACTTCCTGGACTGCTTTATGCTCTTCGTCTGACCAGGTCTGCCGTAGAGGTGGTGTTTGTGTTAGGTCGTTGTCATCATTACATTCAGGATCAACTTTTCTTTCACGAGATGATACCATAGAAGACGAGTTTCCATGCATAATGGCAGTTAACTGCCTGGCTGCAAAAGCAGAGTTTGCACGCTTCTGAACTATGTGGTAATGTTTATCTGCAGTACGCTCACTATGGGCCATGTGAGCAGCAACACTCGCCTTGACTTCGTTATTGTGGTTACAGACAGCAGTGGTGCAAGACTTCCTCATCAGAGTCCCGGATATGCGTCTGTCATTCCCAATCATACCAGCCTTTCTCCAGGCACTGGTCAATGCTGCTGAAAGATCACTGCTTGACATCTTTCCTCCTCTCCAATTTAGAAACAAAGAATCACTTTCACTACCTGGGTGAAATTGGCTTCTTGCACATTCCTCATAGATGTCTGCCCATGCCTTTACGCTATCGTCAAAACAGAGGTTGGCTTGACAGTGGCACGGAGGGCTTGTGATCTTTGACTGCAACCATATAGGTTACATCTACACGGGTCATCTTGTTGTACTCTGCAAGGGTACTGTTCGTTAAAACACCACTCCTATGCCCATTCTGGCTCAAAATGTAAATGAACAAGAAGTTTCGTAGATCACAGTACTCCTTTTGGCTTAACACAGGACGTTTCTCCTTATTGTCAATCAACTCGCCTAAAATTTTCACTGGACTTCTTGCAAACTCTGTTTTGGCAAACTCTTGCACCTTTTCTGGCATTATTAGACGAGACAAATATTCCTCTTGCTTTTCCCAGAATCTTTGCTTCACATCTTTGCTTAGGCTTTTGCACCATTCACCACAGTTTTTGTACAGGGCATCTGCTGCTTTTCGACAATCCTGAGAAAGCCCGACATCATCTTCAGTCATAGCAAAGATATAAAATTTCCTCAGAGAATGTAAATAACTTACTGTTGTTCCAGCCTTGACAGTAGCTCTAGATTCTGGATAGAACTTGTCACGAATCAGTGCCTTGTCAAAAAGACTTTCAATGTTCTCTGTTCCTAGTATTATAAGTACCTTCTGTACTTGTCGCACTACCAGGGAGGCTGGCTTTGGATCTTTCTCACCTCCGTCAGGACTTAGAATCCACTTTTCAAACTTGTCAAGAGTTCTTCTACTGTCTTGGGTCAATATAAAGACTGACGTGTCAATTTCCACCTCGCCACTTTCATCTTCATCATAGTCAGGATCTGCTGCGTCATCTTCAGCTTCGGTTCCTTCCAACCCTTGAACCTCATCCGCTTTAGTGTTTCTGTCGTCCCCAGTCGAGGAACTGCTTGCTGTTTCGATCTCTTGCTTACCAGTTAAGCTTGTCTTAAGAGATGAATTGTATTCCCCCTTGTTGTTCAATTGCATGTTAACTGTTTCAAAAGTGGTATCATTTATCTCACTTGCAGTGTCGCTCTCGGTGTCTACATCCTTCTGGTTGCAAGAATCTTTCCAACGATAAACAGGTCTAGATTCCTTTAATGCCCTCCAGTATCGTTTAGTCCCTTTTTGATAACTGTGTTGTTTCTGTAAGTGTTTGGAGAGGTAGCGTTGTTTGCGCCCCATTCAATGCAGTATTTCTGCTTCCGCTTGTCACGTACTGCTTTCGGTTTTCTGGAATTTCTTTGGTCACGACGCATGTCAAAGTGGTTAACGGCATTTCTGGCACAGTCTGTTTTCCATCCGTGGACGTTTCTCATATGTCATGGGAGCTGATATACTTTTGCACCACAACTAAGAGGGCATTAAAACTTGTTTCTTGTTTGTTTGCGGCTTAATCTCATTGACAACTTGGACTTCATCTTCATCCTCATCTCTGTTACCCTCCCCACTTCCAGATATTGTTCTTCACTGTCCTCTTCCTCCTTGCTACTTTCAGAGTCCGACTGACTGCTATACGACTGATCTTCTTTCTCACTCTGGGCCACAACTTTTCTTACTTTTGCTTCATTTGAACAACCTTTGACACAGGCTGCTTTTCTTTTGTTTGACATGGCTATTATGTCGTTAGCCTTTTTCCTTGCGAATAATTCTTCTTGATTCTTAATGAAAACTCTTGCGCTCTTGTTATTTCTTTCTTCTGTTTCGTTTTCCATTCCAGACAGAGAATCGTCACTTTCTGTTCCTGGAGGATCTCTTTCTGTTATAGTCTTGAATAGTCCCTTGAGGGTCCACAAGTGTCTTTCAGCCTAAAATAAATCAAACCATTTAGAATTCCAATAGTATTTCACTGCATGTTTAAAACACCTCTAAATGATAAGCAATAATAAAACAATTCAGAAGAGGTTATGCAATATTGAAACAAATTATAACAAGCTAATATTCTTGATGCTTTTTATTTCTATAGGGTAGAAAGGTCATCCATATGACGACAATCTCAACCACATCTTATCTGGAGTTTACTTAAGATAATTACATTTTAACAGTAACAACTTCATTAGAAATACTGTTATTAAGACCCAAAAGGCAAAAGCAAAATTTCACATCCAGCAAATGTAATTCAAAAGTCAAACAGTAATTGCAAAAGAAATTCAGTATACTTTTGACTGTTTTACCAGATATACTGAAATAGCTATACCGTTGAGTTTTGCAAAAAATGGCTAAATAGCCCTTTAAAGGTATAAAACCAGTGCAAATCAACGATTCAAATATTGTGTTCAACCTTAGATGGGAGTGACCAGGGAAAAAGAAACCAGACAGTTGTAATAGACCAAGATTTTCAGTGTACTGCAAGTGGGGTGATTCCAACACAAGACAACTTACAAGACAAGACGACATAGGGCTATAGCAAAGAAGCTTTGAGTGACTGAGTTTAACAGTATATTATCTGTGAGAAGGATAATTGGATTTTGTTTACAAGTAGTAAAAAATAGCTTGCAGCGGTTTATGTGAAAGATAGCCTCCAAATCAAAATTTTAGGAAAAAAGCCATAACTAAGGTCTTGACGGATAAATAAATTAGGAAAAAAATGAGAACAGCCATGTGTGACAGCCACAACTCTCACGTTACTGCTTCTACTCTGTCTCTAGTGAACATCCCCAACTGTTTCCCTCCTATAAAAATCTCAGCTCTAGTAGTCACACTCTTCGTATCAATATGCCTGCATTAACCTCTGTCTGTCTTATAATAATCAACCCTAGCAAGCTATATCTCTCTTACCAATATGGTTACTTTGTAGTAATCCCAGTTTCTTTACAATCAATCAATCAATCAATCAATTTTAATTTAAACTCACACAAACATTAACTTTACAGTGTTAGAAAAAAGAAAAATAGAATACATATAAATATATACAAATTACATATAGAAGATGATAAATAGTACTAATGAAATACTTACAATTGTGATTAAGAAGTAAAGTGTTAAAGGGAAAAAGAAAAAGGGATAAATGGAAAACAAACAGTTGTAATACAAGGTTGATTGTGAGATCAAGCCACACCATTGCCAACACCAATACTCTGAAATAAACACTGTCTCTAACAACCCCCACCCTAGTAAACTACACCTCTCATGCCAGCAATCTCCTTCTCTGTAGCAAACCCATTTCTCACCAACCCCACCACTCTGCAGTAAGCTCTGGCTCTGTTACAACACCCTTCTTACTAATCCCCCTACTCTGTAGTAACTCCTGTCTCTCTTATAACAATGAACCCTAGTAAGTCACACCCTTCTTACTAATCCCCCTACTCTGTAGTAACCCGTCTCTCTTATGACAATGAACCCTAGAAAGTCACACCCTTCTTACTAATCCCCTTACTCTGTAGTAGCCCCTGTCCCTCTTATAACAATGAACCCTAGTAAGTCACACCCTTCTTACTAATCCCCCTAATCTGTAGTAATCCCAGTCTCTCATATAACAATGAACCCTAGTAAGCCACACCCTTCTTACTCATCCCCCTACTCTGTATTAACCCCTGTCTCTCATATAACAATGAACCCTAGTAAGTCACATCCTTTTAACTAATCCGCCTACTCTGTAGTAACCCCTGTCTCTCTTATGACAATGAACCCTAGTAAGTCACACCCTTTTTACTAATCCGCCTACTCTGTAGTAACCCCTGTCTCTCTTATAACAATGAACCCTAGTAAGTCACACCCTCTTTACTAATCCGCCTACTCTGTAGTAACCCCTGTCTCTCTTATAACAATGAACCCTAGTAAGTCACACTCTTTTTAGTAATCCGCCTACTCTGTAGTAACCCCTGTCTCTCTTATGACAACGAACCCTAGAAAGTCACACCCTTCTTAGTAATCTCCTTACTCCCACACCCTTGTAAGCACTCTTCCACCCTGTAGTAAGCCTTGACCCATTCTAGTATGCCACACCCTTGCTATCAATTCCTCTGCCCTGTAGGAGCCTCCCCCCAGTATGCCTCTCTGCCCACTTCTCTGTAGTATGGGCTCAACATCTTATAAAACCCCTACCCTTGTAAACTGCCCCCATCTTACCTATGCCCATAACTTGTAGTAACCCATCATCTCCTATATTAAGCCCTGACTCTCTTTAACAACCCAACCCTAGAAAACCAGCACTCTTGTACCAGCCCCACTACTTTGTGGTCCTGGTGCTGAGCGTACTATAAAAAAGCCCACACTAGGAGCAAAATCAGGTAGTTGTGGGTGTCTGCTGCAACTTAACTTTTATATCCCTTCCCCCCACCCCTTACTACCCTAACTATGAAGGGTAACTGATGATATGTGTGGCAAAGGTTGCTTCAATCAGGCTAAAGCTCTTACAAAAAAGAGTTGACATTTACAACAGAGGCTAGTGTGTAATTCAGTTGTCACTGAAATTTTATCTTCATGTCGTTATGTCATACCTTGGGAAAAGCTCACTGTGTTTGCCATAAATAGAAATGCCTCCAAAGTGATTCAAAGATAACAATATGAATTTTTCTTTCATCACTCCATCAACAAATTTACTTTTTATTTTATTTCTCAAAAGTATAGTGTTACAAAAAATATTTCTAATTGCATTGTAACTGATCATTACATGTAAATAAAATTTTATCATTTATTCAGCTAAAACAAACATTGCATACAAGATGTAATTTCATGCATGAACAAATGCAACATTCAAATACCGCAACTTAACCATGCTATAATGGGTTGTTTTTAATTGCTCTTCGTTTTCTAATCCGTTTTCTATGTGTTAAGTTTAATGCGAGAAATGTTTGGACTAAAAGCTAGCACTGAATCAAGACAACAGGCCAATTTAATTTCGTCTCGTTCGATTCTACATATTAAGGTCTTAATATTGGGTTGAGGCCTATTTAGACAGACCCTTTTAACAACAGCTCACTGAATTATGCTTCTGCTTTGTCAGTTTAGTAACACTGCAATATATGTATAGAAAAATACTTTAAGTGAGCGCTGTGCATGTCATCAAAATTCAATCACTAACCTGAGACTTCCTGACTTGTTGTCCTTCATTGGAGGCTTCTCGAAAATTCACCCGGGCCTGTTTTAGTTCCAGTAAGATATTTGCCTCCGTATATCTGCTTTTCGGATTCATCACTGACTAGATGACAAATTGAAGTTCAGAAGCTAGGAGGAATTTCCAGATTTACGCAACGTTAATTAAGTAAGCTGATACTTTCGTTTCAACCAGCAAGTTATAACCACATTAATCAACCAAAAAGCAGGTTAGTTGAAAGCCGATCGGGGATAATTAAACTCCCTTTTTCACAGGTATGTTTTTTCTCCAGCTATTTCGCACCTGTATCGCATTAACAAACAGTTGTAGGAAAGGACTTACCTTCGATTCCATCACATCCCGCAGTGAGAGTGAGCACATGTAAAGCTACGACCGCACAGCTCCATGGGTAGATGTCAGGCTTTATACTTCACAAGGGGAATATGGGGGAAAGACGATATGGTGGTGATAACTAAACTGATCTGCTAACACGACAAGATTTGTTTTCTTATTACTGATTTATACCAGTATTGCTACGATTGGAGGCAAAGCAGCACTGACTGTTGTGATACAGCCATCTGAAATGTCGTTGCAAAGGTTGGAAAAACCTGGGTGGGGTCACAAGGCAAATTTTATCTGTTTCATCCTTTTCAATGTTCAACAACATAATGCAAGGCATAACTTGAAGCTTGGAGTTGAAATTTGAACGTTACTTTTGTTATAAATCTGACGAAGACCTGTGTGGAATATGCGACCTCACAACTCTTAAAACGTATCTCAAACTCGTGGTTTTGACAAAACGGCACAAAACCATAGCCGAGACACCGTTTTGGAGAGGCGTTCATACCGTGAAAATCCTGGGTTACCTTGTTGAAATCTATACTAAATATTTTTACACTTTTGACAACCGCGCATTCAGTGGACTTAGCGACCGCTAAGTAAAAGCGGGTCCCATTCAAAAGAGCTTCGAAAAAAATAAAAAACAAAGGTGTTAGTGGTTCTAATTTTGCAGACAGGTAGATATTACTTAGTTTTATCCCTGATATGAATTTGGAGAAAATCGATTGAATATAGCGTTCGTTATTTTTATTTGACATCGAAAACGCTTCTTTTAAATTCTTCAAGAAATTTTTCCTTCGCATTGATCGTTAGATGTAAAGCATTTTGTCCCGTTTGCAAAACAACAAAGATGATGATGATGATGATGATGATATGGAAGTTAGGTGATGATGATGATGATGATATGGAAGTTAGGTTTGGCAATAATTTAAGGGTAGTTTCTGCAATGAATGCTTTGACTCATTTAGCAAATGTTAATAATTGCAGATCAAGATGCTACACAACTCATTGTAATTAAAGACTTGTTGAAAAGGGATGCAGAATCTGCAATATTTGAAAAACTCAAAATGTCCTTTGGTCAAGCAGTACACTTTAAGGCAGAATTTGTACACCTCAACCCACCTGTTGTCAGTACAAGTACGGTAGAAGGACCCTCAAAACCAGTCACATGTAAGCCAACTATGGGGCAGCTATCATCTTTTGATCCAGCTGTGAGACGTCTATACCTATCAAAGTAAGTGATCAATAGTTGTGCCTATGGGGTTCACGCTCCATTTTTATGGAACAAGTGTGTTTTCAGATGTAATGTCGGAATTTCTTATTCTATTAAAAAGGTTTTGTTATTCAGGTTCTTGTTTTGGGATGGAGGTGAAAATTTACATCCAGTGGTTTACTATGCAGGGTTCCTCCTCCTTCTTCTTATTGATTTATTGATTTACTTATTTTTGTGGCATCCAGCTCCTAGAAGAAATCCCATATATAAGAAAAAAAAACCCGAAACAAAAGAACTGTTGAAAAACTGGAGAATCATGAATTTGGCATTATATCATTTGAATAATACCACAATAATGTGATTCTTATTGTATTCCAGATGCAAACAGGTTGGGGTTCTTGCTTGTGAACATTGGGATAATCAATATCCTAAATTTAACACCCCGGAGAGAAAAGCAGCACTTGCTAAGTTTGCAGAACAAATTGCCCCAGAGTGTGCTGTACCAGCAGCTGGTTTTAACAAAGATGGAATAGCAAAACACATTCAGGACTTTTTCAATGAACAGCGAAGATACAAGAAGAGAAAACTGGAAGGGTACTTTTTTCCAGTCACTAAACTGACAAATAGATTTTGTGTATGATGGTACAAATACATTTGTCTCTGACTAAATTAAACTTTATGGCAAATTATTTGGTACGCTAAACTTGTAATTTGGAAGGGGTGTGGGAGAGGTGGTGCATGTTAATGCATACTATGGCCTCTACAATCTGTTGAGCTTTAACCAAACATTTACATTTGTACTCAGGTTTTTTGTTTGTGTGTTTCCTATTAAGTTCCATAACCATACACCCTATCAACTATCAACTTGACTTGGGCAAATATGTTCCAGGTTCTTAGCAAACCCCTGAGGAGTCCATAACTTTATCATGTTTTATTCTAGGATGAAAATGCCTGGAATAGTTCCAATTCATCAGCAGAGGAATCTGTAGGCAGCAGGAACCAGGATCCTGACCTTCCAAAGTTGGTATGTTTTCTGACTGTTTCATTTTAATTACAACAGAATTGCAGTAGTCTTTATTTCTGTGATTGTTCAAACAAGTGATCTGAATCCAAGTAGCAAGGGTTTGATAATCACTGTTACTAAGAATAAAGTGAAGCTTTATTTCTCTTTTGTATGAAAGGATAAAGGCTGTGACAGCCCCAGTGTGTTGATGTCAGTGCAAACAGAGCAAGATGTGAGTTTTAAAGGTGACACGAACAAAGATGTGAGTATTAAAGACTGAACTTGTCGGTAGGTTTCCTTAGTTGCTTTATTATGACACTGAAAATTGCATGACTTTCACCTGGGGTGACTCTCATATATAAAGGATGGTGGTACTCGTACCTTTTAGGGGTTAAAAAAAGTGGTTTTGGCAGCTATTGGGGTGTTCAGCTCCAAAAGGTCCACGAATGAAGCTTTTGCCATGCGTTTAAGGTTACTGAGCAAAACAAAAATGACAGGAAATAATGCATTATTGTTGAATTGGTAACTCTTGGGGAAAAAAAAAGAAACATTACAAGCCACACCCACAAATAGGATCTTGGTACCTCAGCTCTAAAGAGTTCTTTTCAAAGTTTTCATTAACCAGCCCCATCCTTTTTATATGGGAGTCCCCCTGTTCTGGAAGACATTTAAATTTTGGTTTGAACAGGGTATTGAAAGAATTGGTTTAAGTTGCAGACATTGCACTTGCTACTCTGTTGATGTAGTGTATAATGTTGTCTGTTGTTGAATGTTAAATTTTCCAAGCTGAAGACAGAGGACATTGTAGTAAACAAGGAAATTATTGGTATGTGACTGGAACTGTCAGTGTGAAGCAATAATGTTATGACCATAAATAATGTTGGGTTAAATCTTTAGTGTTCAGGGGCAGCACAAGTGAATTTTTTATTTGTGAAAGGTGTTTGTGGCAAATTACTAAGCAAAAAAGGATGTGAGAAACTCCTCAAGACTAAATTTGTTGTACAGGCAGAAAATCTTACACCACTTACATATTCATAGTGTCGGTAAATAACACCCAAAAAGTTAGTATCGAACGAGACGAAATTAAATTGGCCTGTTGTCTTGATTCAGTGCTAGCTTTTAGTCCAAACATTTCTCGCATTAAACTTAACACATAGAAAACGGATTAGAAAACGAAGAGCAATTAAAAACAACCCATTATAGCATGGTTAAGTTGCGGTATTTGAATGTTGCATTTGTTCATGCATGAAATTACATCTTGTATGCAATGTTTGTTTTAGCTGAATAAATGATAAAATTTTATTTACATGTAATGATCAGTTACAATGCAATTAGAAATATTTTTTGTAACACTATACTTTTGAGAAATAAAATAAAAAGTAAATTTGTTGATGGAGTGATGAAAGAAAAATTCATATTGTTATCTTTGAATCACTTTGGAGGCATTTCTATTTATGGCAAACACAGTGAGCTTTTCCCAAGGTATGACATAACGACATGAAGATAAAATTTCAGTGACAACTGAATTACACACTAGCCTCTGTTGTAAATGTCAACTCTTTTTTGTAAGAGCTTTAGCCTGATTGAAGCAACCTTTGCCACACATATCATCAGTTACCCTTCATAGTTAGGGTAGTAAGGGGTGGGGGGAAGGGATATAAAAGTTAAGTTGCAGCAGACACCCACAACTACCTGATTTTGCTCCTAGTGTGGGCTTTTTTATAGTACGCTCAGCACCAGGACCACAAAGTAGTGGGGCTGGTACAAGAGTGCTGGTTTTCTAGGGTTGGGTTGTTAAAGAGAGTCAGGGCTTAATATAGGAGATGATGGGTTACTACAAGTTATGGGCATAGGTAAGATGGGGGCAGTTTACAAGGGTAGGGGTTTTATAAGATGTTGAGCCCATACTACAGAGAAGTGGGCAGAGAGGCATACTGGGGGGAGGCTCCTACAGGGCAGAGGAATTGATAGCAAGGGTGTGGCATACTAGAATGGGTCAAGGCTTACTACAGGGTGGAAGAGTGCTTACAAGGGTGTGGGAGTAAGGAGATTACTAAGAAGGGTGTGACTTTCTAGGGTTCGTTGTCATAAGAGAGACAGGGGTTACTACAGAGTAGGCGGATTACTAAAAAGAGTGTGACTTACTAGGGTTCATTGTTATAAGAGAGACAGGGGTTACTACAGAGTAGGCGGATTAGTAAAGAGGGTGTGACTTACTAGGGTTCATTGTTATAAGAGAGACAGGGGTTACTACAGAGTAGGCGGATTAGTAAAAAGGGTGTGACTTACTAGGGTTCATTGTCATAAGAGAGACAGGGGTTACTACAGAGTAGGCGGATTAGTTAAAAGGATGTGACTTACTAGGGTTCATTGTTATATGAGAGACAGGGGTTAATACAGAGTAGGGGGATGAGTAAGAAGGGTGTGGCTTACTAGGGTTCATTGTTATATGAGAGACTGGGATTACTACAGATTAGGGGGATTAGTAAGAAGGGTGTGACTTACTAGGGTTCATTGTTATAAGAGGGACAGGGGCTACTACAGAGTAAGGGGATTAGTAAGAAGGGTGTGACTTTCTAGGGTTCATTGTCATAAGAGAGACGGGTTACTACAGAGTAGGGGGATTAGTAAGAAGGGTGTGACTTACTAGGGTTCATTGTTATAAGAGAGACAGGAGTTACTACAGAGTAGGGGGATTAGTAAGAAGGGTGTTGTAACAGAGCCAGAGCTTACTGCAGAGTGGTGGGGTTGGTGAGAAATGGGTTTGCTACAGAGAAGGAGATTGCTGGCATGAGAGGTGTAGTTTACTAGGGTGGGGGTTGTTAGAGACAGTGTTTATTTCAGAGTATTGGTGTTGGCAATGGTGTGGCTTGATCTCACAATCAACCTTGTATTACAACTGTTTGTTTTCCATTTATCCCTTTTTCTTTTTCCCTTTAACACTTTACTTCTTAATCACAATTGTAAGTATTTCATTAGTACTATTTATCATCTTCTATATGTAATTTGTATATATTTATATGTATTCTATTTTTCTTTTTTCTAACACTGTAAAGTTAATGTTTGTGTGAGTTTAAATTAAAATTGATTGATTGATTGATTGATTGTAAAGAAACTGGGATTACTACAAAGTAACCATATTGGTAAGAGAGATATAGCTTGCTAGGGTTGATTATTATAAGACAGACAGAGGTTAATGCAGGCATATTGATACGAAGAGTGTGACTACTAGAGCTGAGATTTTTATAGGAGGGAAACAGTTGGGGATGTTCACTAGAGACAGAGTAGAAGCAGTAACGTGAGAGTTGTGGCTGTCACACATGGCTGTTCTCATTTTTTTCCTAATTTATTTATCCGTCAAGACCTTAGTTATGGCTTTTTTCCTAAAATTTTGATTTGGAGGCTATCTTTCACATAAACCGCTGCAAGCTATTTTTTACTACTTGTAAACAAAATCCAATTATCCTTCTCACAGATAATATACTGTTAAACTCAGTCACTCAAAGCTTCTTTGCTATAGCCCTATGTCGTCTTGTCTTGTAAGTTGTCTTGTGTTGGAATCACCCCACTTGCAGTACACTGAAAATCTTGGTCTATTACAACTGTCTGGTTTCTTTTTCCCTGGTCACTCCCATCTAAGGTTGAACACAATATTTGAATCGTTGATTTGCACTGGTTTTATACCTTTAAAGGGCTATTTAGCCATTTTTTGCAAAACTCAACGGTATAGCTATTTCAGTATATCTGGTAAAACAGTCAAAAGTATACTGAATTTCTTTTGCAATTACTGTTTGACTTTTGAATTACATTTGCTGGATGTGAAATTTTGCTTTTGCCTTTTGGGTCTTAATAACAGTATTTCTAATGAAGTTGTTACTGTTAAAATGTAATTATCTTAAGTAAACTCCAGATAAGATGTGGTTGAGATTGTCGTCATATGGATGACCTTTCTACCCTATAGAAATAAAAAGCATCAAGAATATTAGCTTGTTATAATTTGTTTCAATATTGCATAACCTCTTCTGAATTGTTTTATTATTGCTTATCATTTAGAGGTGTTTTAAACATGCAGTGAAATACTATTGGAATTCTAAATGGTTTGATTTATTTTAGGCTGAAAGACACTTGTGGACCCTCAAGGGACTATTCAAGACTATAACAGAAAGAGATCCTCCAGGAACAGAAAGTGACGATTCTCTGTCTGGAATGGAAAACGAAACAGAAGAAAGAAATAACAAGAGCGCAAGAGTTTTCATTAAGAATCAAGAAGAATTATTCGCAAGGAAAAAGGCTAACGACATAATAGCCATGTCAAACAAAAGAAAAGCAGCCTGTGTCAAAGGTTGTTCAAATGAAGCAAAAGTAAGAAAAGTTGTGGCCCAGAGTGAGAAAGAAGATCAGTCGTATAGCAGTCAGTCGGACTCTGAAAGTAGCAAGGAGGAAGAGGACAGTGAAGAACAATATCTGGAAGTGGGGAGGGTAACAGAGATGAGGATGAAGATGAAGTCCAAGTTGTCAATGAGATTAAGCCGCAAACAAACAAGAAACAAGTTTTAATGCCCTCTTAGTTGTGGTGCAAAAGTATATCAGCTCCCATGACATATGAGAAACGTCCACGGATGGAAAACAGACTGTGCCAGAAATGCCGTTAACCACTTTGACATGCGTCGTGACCAAAGAAATTCCAGAAAACCGAAAGCAGTACGTGACAAGCGGAAGCAGAAATACTGCATTGAATGGGGCGCAAACAACGCTACCTCTCCAAACACTTACAGAAACAACACAGTTATCAAAAAGGGACTAAACGATACTGGAGGGCATTAAAGGAATCTAGACCTGTTTATCGTTGGAAAGATTCTTGCAACCAGAAGGATGTAGACACCGAGAGCGACACTGCAAGTGAGATAAATGATACCACTTTTGAAACAGTTAACATGCAATTGAACAACAAGGGGGAATACAATTCATCTCTTAAGACAAGCTTAACTGGTAAGCAAGAGATCGAAACAGCAAGCAGTTCCTCGACTGGGGACGACAGAAACACTAAAGCGGATGAGGTTCAAGGGTTGGAAGGAACCGAAGCTGAAGATGACGCAGCAGATCCTGACTATGATGAAGATGAAAGTGGCGAGGTGGAAATTGACACGTCAGTCTTTATATTGACCCAAGACAGTAGAAGAACTCTTGACAAGTTTGAAAAGTGGATTCTAAGTCCTGACGGAGGTGAGAAAGATCCAAAGCCAGCCTCCCTGGTAGTGCGACAAGTACAGAAGGTACTTATAATACTAGGAACAGAGAACATTGAAAGTCTTTTTGACAAGGCACTGATTCGTGACAAGTTCTATCCAGAATCTAGAGCTACTGTCAAGGCTGGAACAACAGTAAGTTATTTACATTCTCTGAGGAAATTTTATATCTTTGCTATGACTGAAGATGATGTCGGGCTTTCTCAGGATTGTCGAAAAGCAGCAGATGCCCTGTACAAAAACTGTGGTGAATGGTGCAAAAGCCTAAGCAAAGATGTGAAGCAAAGATTCTGGGAAAAGCAAGAGGAATATTTGTCTCGTCTAATAATGCCAGAAAAGGTGCAAGAGTTTGCCAAAACAGAGTTTGCAAGAAGTCCAGTGAAAATTTTAGGCGAGTTGATTGACAATAAGGAGAAACGTCCTGTGTTAAGCCAAAAGGAGTACTGTGATCTACGAAACTTCTTGTTCATTTACATTTTGAGCCAGAATGGGCATAGGAGTGGTGTTTTAACGAACAGTACCCTTGCAGAGTACAACAAGATGACCCGTGTAGATGTAACCTATATGGTTGCAGTCAAAGATCACAAGCCCTCCGTGCCACTGTCAAGCCAACCTCTGTTTTGACGATAGCGTAAAGGCATGGGCAGACATCTATGAGGAATGTGCAAGAAGCCAATTTCACCCAGGTAGTGAAAGTGATTCTTTGTTTCTAAATTGGAGAGGAGGAAAGATGTCAAGCAGTGATCTTTCAGCAGCATTGACCAGTGCCTGGAGAAAGGCTGGTATGATTGGGAATGACAGACGCATATCCGGGACTCTGATGAGGAAGTCTTGCACCACTGCTGTCTGTAACCACAATAACGAAGTCAAGGCGAGTGTTGCTGCTCACATGGCCCATAGTGAGCGTACTGCAGATAAACATTACCACATAGTTCAGAAGCGTGCAAACTCTGCTTTTGCAGCCAGGCAGTTAACTGCCATTATGCATGGAAACTCGTCTTCTATGGTATCATCTCGTGAAAGAAAAGTTGATCCTGAATGTAATGATGACAACGACCTAACACAAACACCACCTCTACGGCAGACCTGGTCAGACGAAGAGCATAAAGCAGTCCAGGAAGTGTTTGCAGACCAGATAAGCCGTCAATCAGTATCAATGAGAGAAGTATCAGCACTTAAGCAGACCCATCCACTCCTCAAAAATTCTGAAAACAAAAGACTTCTCGACAAAATAAGAGGATTGTATCGGTTTAAGAAAATCGATAGTGAATGTCTGCAAGACACCCAGAGAACGGATGACGCGGTTAAGGAAGGGGATTCGGATTTCA
>JAHPZR010013313.1:0-12500 GCA_019787425.1 Platygyra sinensis
TCTCTGGGTGTCTTGCAGACATTCACTATCGATTTTCTTAAACCGATACAATCCTCTTATTTTGTCGAGAAGTCTTTTGTTTTCAGAATTTTTGAGGAGTGGATGGGTCTGCTTAAGTGCTAATACTTCTCTCATTGATACTGATTGACGGCTTATCTGGTCTGCAAACACTTCCTGGACTGCTTTATGCTCTTCGTCTGACCAGGTCTGCCGTAGAGGTGGTGTTTGTGTTAAATCGTTGTCATCGTTACATTCAGGATCAACTTTTCTTTCACGAGATGATACCTTAGAAGACGAATTTCCATGCATAATGGCAGTTAACTGCCTGGCTACAAAAGCAGAGTTTGCACGCTTCTGAACTATGTGGTAATGTTTATCTGCAGTACGCTCACTATGGGCCATGTGGGCAGCAACACTCCCCTTGACTTCGTTATTGTGGTTACGGACAGCAGTGGTGCAAGACTTCCTCATCAGAGTCCCGGATATGCGTCTGTCATTCCCAATCATACCAGCCTTTCTCCAGGCACTGGTCAATGCTGCTGAAAGATCACTGCTTGACATCTTCCCTCCTCTCCAATTTAGAAACAAAGAATCACTTTCACTGCCTGGGTCAACTTGGCTTCTTGCACATTCCACATAGATGTCTGCCCATGCCTTTACGCTATCGTCAAAACAGAGGTTGGCTTGACCGTGGCACGAAAAGGTCTTGTGATCTTTGACTGCAACCATATAGGTTCCATCTACACGGGTCATCTTGTTGTACTCTGCAAGGGTACTGTTCGTTAAAACACCACTCCTATGCCCATTCTGGCTCAAAATGTAAATGAATAAGAAGTTTCGTAGATCACAGTACTCCTTTTGACTTAATACAGGACGTTTCTCCTTATTGTCTATCAACTCGCCTAAAATTTTGACTTGACTTCTTGCAAACTCTGTTTTGGCAAACTCTTGCACCTTTTCTGGCGTTATTAGACGAGACAAATCTTCCTCTTGCTTTTCCCAGAATCTTTGCTTCACATCTTTGCTTAGGCTTTTGCACCATTCACCACATTTTTTGTACAGGGCATCTGCCGCTTTTCGACAATCCTGAGAAAGCCCGACATCATCTTCAGTCATAGCAAAGGTATAAAATTTCCTCAGAGAATGTAAATAACTTACTGTTGTTCCAGCCTTGACAGTAGCTCTAGATTCTGGATAGAACTTGTCACGAATCAGCGCCTTGTCAAAAAGACTTTCAATGTTCTCAGTTCCTAGTATTATAAGTACCTTCTGTACTTGTCGCACTACCAGGGAAGCTGGCTTTGGATCTTTCTCACCTCCATCAGGACTTAGAATCCACTTTTCAAACTTGTCAAGAGTTCTTCTACTGTCTTGGGTCAATATAAAGACTGACGTGTCGATTTCCGCCTCGCCACTTTCATCTTCATCATAGTCGGGATTTGCTGCGTCATCTTCAGCCTCGGTTCCTTCCAACCCTTGAACCTCATCCGCTTTGGTGTTTCCGTTGTCCCCAGTCGAGGAACTGCTTGCTGTTTCGATCTCTTGCTTACCAGTTAAGCTTGTCTTAAGAGACGAATTGTATTCCCCCTTCTTGTTCAGTTGCATGTTAACTGTTTCAAAAGTGGTATCATTTATCTCACTTGCAGTGTCGCTCTCGGTGTCTACATCCTTCTGGTTGCAAGAATCTTTCCAACGATAAACAGGTCTAGATTCCTTTAATGCCCTCCAGTATCGTTTAGTCCCTTTATGATAACTGTGTTGTTTCTGTAAGTGTTTGGAGAGGTAGCGTTGTTTGCGCCCACATTCAATGCAGTATTTCTGCTTCCGCTTGTCACGTACTGCTTTCGGTTTTCTGGAATTTCTTTGGTCATGACGCATGTCAAAGTGGTTCACGGCATTTCTGGCACGGTCTGTTTTCCATCCGTGGACGTTTCTCATATGTCGTGGGAGCTGATATACTTTTGCACCACAACGAAGAGGGCATTCGAACTTGTTTCTTGTTTGTTTGCGGCTTAATTTCATTGACAACTTGGACTTCATCTTCATCCTCATCTCTGTTACCCTCCCCACTTCCAGAGATTGTTCTTCACGGTCCTCTTCCTCCTTGCTACTTTCAGAGTCCGACTGACTGCCATACGACTGATCTTCTTTCTCACTCTGGGCCACAACTTTTCTTACTTTTGCTTCATTTGAATAACCTTTGACACACGCTGCTTTTCTTTTGTTTGACATGGCTTTTATGTCGTTAGCCTTTTTCCTTACGAATAATTCTTCTTGATTCTTAATGAAAACTCTTGCGCTCTCGTTATTTCTTTCTTCTGTTTCGTTTTCCATTCCAGACAGAGAATCGTCACTTTCTGTTCCTGGAGGATCTCTTTCTGTTATAGTTTTGAATAGTCCCTTGAGGGCCCACATGTGTCTTTCAGCGTATAATAAATCGAACCATTTAGAATTGCAATAGTATTTCACTGCATGTTTAAAACACCTTTAAATGATAAGCAATAATAAAACAATTCAGAAGAGGTTATGCTATATTGAAACAAATTATAACAAGCTAATATTCTTGCTGCTTTTTATTTCTATAGGGTAGAAAGGTCATCCATATGACGACAATCTCAACCACATCTTATCTGGAGTTTACTTAAGATAATTACATTTTAACAGTAACAACTTCATTAGAAATACTGTTATTAAGACCTAAAAGGCGAAAGCAAAATTTCACATCCAGCAAATGTAATTCAAAAGTCAAACAGTAATTGCAAAAGAAATTCAGTATACTTTTGACTGTTTTACCAGATATGCTGAACTAGCTATACCGTTGAATTTTGCAAAAATGGCTAAATAGCCCTTTAAAGTTATAAAACCAGTGCAAATCAGCGATTCAAATATTGTGTTCAACCTTAGATGGGAGTGACCAGGGAAAAAGAAACCAGACAGTGGTAATAGACCAAGATTTTCAGTGTACTGCAAGTGGGGTGATTCCAACACAAGACAACTTACAAGACAAGACGACATAGGGCTATAGCAAAGAAGCTTTGAGTGACTGAGTTTAACAGTATATTATCTGTGAGAAGGATAATTGGATTTTGTTTACAAGTAGTAAAAAATAGCTTGCAGCGGTTTATGTGAAAGATAGCCTCCAAATCAAAATTTCAGGAAAAAAAGCCATAACTAAGGTCTTGACGGATAAATAAATTTGGAAAAAAATGAGAACAGCCATGTGTGACAGCCCCAACTCTCACGTTACTGCTTCTACTCTGTCTCTAGTGAACATCCCCAACCGTTTCCCTCTTATTAAAATCTCAGCTCTAGTAGTAACACTCTTTGTATCAATATGCCTGCATTAACCTCTGTCTGTCTTATAATAATCAACCCTAGCAAGCTATATCTCTCTTACCAATATGGTTACTTTGTAGTAATCCCAGTTTCTTTACAATCAATCAATCAATCAATCAATCAATCAATCAATCAATCAATCAATCAATTTTAATTTAAACTCACACAAACATTAACTTTACAGTGTTAGAGAAAGAAAAATAGAATACATATAAATATATACAAATTACATATAGAAGATGATAAATAGTACTAATGAAATATTTACAATTGTGATTAAGAAGTAAAGTGTTAAAGGGAAAAAGAAAAAGGGATAAATGGAAAACAAACAGTTTTAATACAAGGTTGATTGTGAGATCAAGCCACACCATTGCCAACACCAATACTCTGAAATAAACACTGTCTCTAACAACTCCCACCCTAGTAAACTACACCTCTCATGCCAGCAATCTCCTTCTCTGTAGCAACCCATTTCTCACTAACCCCACCACTCTGCAGTAAGCTCTGGCTCTGTTACAACACCTTTTACTAATCCCCCTACTCTGTAGTAACCCCTGTCTCTCTTATAACAATGAGCCCTGGTAAGTCACACCCTTTTTACTAATCCCCCTACGCTGTAGTAACCCCTGTCTCTCTTATAACAATGAACCCTAGTAAGCCACACCCTTTTTACTAATCCCCCTACCCTGTTGTAACCCCTTCCTCTCTTATGACCATGAACCCTAGTAAGCCACACCTTTCTTACTAATCCATCTACTCTGTAGTAACCCGTCTCTCTTATGGCAATGAACCCTAGAAAGTCACACCCTTCTTACTAATCCCCTTACTCTGTAGTAACTCCTGTCCCTCTTATAACAATGAACCCTAGTAAGTCACACCCTTCTTACTAATCCCCCTAATCTGTAGTAATCCCTGTCTCTCATATAACAATGAACCCTAGTAAGCCACACCCTTCTTACTCATCCCCCTACTCTGTAGTAACCCCTGTCTCTCATATAACAATGAACCCTAGTAAGCCACACCCTTCTTACTAATCCCCCTACTCTGTATTAACCCCTGTCTCTCATATAACAATGAACCCTAGTAAGTCACACCCTTTTAACTAATCCGCCTACTCTGTAGTAACCCCTGTCTCTCTTATGACAATGACCCCTAGTAAGTCACACCCTTTTAACTAATCCGCCTACTCTGTAGTAACCCCCCCCCCCCTCCCTCTCTCTCTCTTTTACAATAAACCCCGGTAAGCCATGCCTCTCACCACCCCTACTCTGTAGAAACCCCAATTGCTCTCCCACCCTAGTAAGCCACACCCTTGTAAGCACTCTTCCACTCCGTAGTAAGCCTTGACCCATTCTAGTATGCCACACCCTTGCTATCAGTTCCTCTGCCCTGTAGGAGCCTCCCCCCAGTATGCCTCTCTGCCCACCTCTCTGTAGTATGGGCTCCATATCTTATAAAGCCCCTACCCTTGTAAACTTCCCCCATCTTACCTATGCCCATAACTCGTAGTAACCCATAGTCTCCTATATTAAGCCCTGTCTCTCTTTAACAACCCCACCCTAGAAAACCAGCACTCTTGTACCAGCTCCACTACTTGGTGGTCCTGGTGCTGAGCGTACTATCAAAAAAGCCCACACTAGGAGCAAAATCAGGTAGTTGTGGGTGTCTGCTGCAACTTAATTTTTATATCCCTTCCCCCCCCCCCCCCACCCCTTACTACCCTAACTATGAAGGGTAACTGATGATATGTGTGGAAAAGGTTGCTTCAATCAGGCTAAAGCTCTTACAAAAAAGAGTTGACATTTACAACAGAGGCTGGTGTGTAATTGAGTTGTCACTGAAATTTTATCTTCATGTCCTCATGTCATGCCTTGGGAAAAGCTCACTGTGTTTGCCATAAATAGAAATGTCTCCAAAGTGATTCAAAGATAACAATATGAATTTTTCTTTCATCACTCCGTCAACAAATTTACTTTTTATTTTATTTCTCAAAAGTATAGTGTTACAAAAAATATTTGTAATTGCATTGTAACTGATCATTACATGTAAATAAAATTTTATCATTTATTCAGCTAAAACAAACATTGCATACAAGATGTAATTTCACGCATGAACAAATGCAACATTCAAATACCGCAACTTAACCATGCTATAATGGGTTGTTTTTAATTGCTCTTCGTTTTCTAAACCGTTTTCTATGTGTTAAGTTTAATGCGAGAAATGTTTGGACTAAAAGCTAGCACTGAATCAAGACAACAGGCCAATTTAATTTCGTCTCGTTCGATTCTACATATTAAGGTCTTTAATATTGGGTTGAGGCCTATTTAGGCAGACCCTTTTAACAACAGCTCACTGAATTATGCTTCTGCTTTGTCAGTTTAGTGACACTGCAATATATGTATAGAAAAATACTCTAAGTGAGCGCTGTGCATGTCATCAAAATTCAATCACTAACCTGAGACTTCCTGACTTGTTGTCCTTCATTGGAGGCTTCTCGAAAGTTCACCCGAGCCTGTTTTAGTTCCAGTAAGATATTTGCCTCCGTATATCTGCTTTTCGGATTCATCACTGACTAGATGACAAATTGAAGTTCAGAAGCTAGGAGGAATTTCCAGATTTACGCAACGTTAATTAAGCGCTGAATTAAGTAAGCTGATACTTTCGTTTCAACCAGCAAATTATAACCACATTAATCAACCAAAAAGCAGGTTAGTTGAAAGCCGATCGGGGATAATTAAACTCCCTTTTTCACAGGTATGTTTTTTCTCCAGCTATTTCGCACCTGTATCGCATTAACAAACAGTTGTAGGAAAGGACTTACCTTCGATTCCATCACATCCCGCAGTGAGAGTGAGCACATGTAAAGCTACGACCGCACAGCTCCATGGGTAGATGTCAGGCTTTATACTTCACAAGGGGAATATGGGGGAAAGACGATATGGTGGTGATAACTAAACTGATCTGCTAACACGACAAGATTTGTTTTCTTATTACTGATTTATACCAGTATTGCTACGATTGGAGGCAAAGCAGCACTGACTGTTGTGATACAGCCATCTGAAATGTCGTTGCAAAGGTTTGGAAAAACCTGGGTGGGGTCACAAGGCAAATTTTATCTGTTGCATCCTTTTCAATGTTCAACAACATAATGCAAGGCATAACTTGAAGCTTGGAGTTGAAATTTGAACGTTACTTTTGTTATAAATCTGACGAAGACCTGTGTGGAATATGCGACCTCACAACTCTTAAAACGTATCTCAAAACTCGTGGTTTTGACAAAACGGCACAAAACCATAGCCGAGACACCGTTTTGGAGAGGCGTTCATACCGTGAAAATCCTGGGTTACCTTGTTGAAATCTATACTAAATATTTTTACACTTTTGACAACCGCGCATTCAGTGGACTTAGCGACCGCTAAGTAAAAGAGGGTCCCATTCAAAAGAGCTTCGAAAAAAATAAAAAACAAAGGTGTTAGTGGTTCTAATTTTGCAGACAGATAGATATTACTTAGTTTTATCCCTGCTATGAATTTGGAGAAAATCGATTGAATATAGCGTTCGTTATTTTTATTTGACATCGAAAACGCTTCTTTTAAATTCTTCAAGAAATTTTTCCTTCGCATTGATCGTTAGATGTAAAGCATTTTGTCCCGTTTGCAAAACGACAAAGAAAACATGATATAAAAAGTTTTGTGGTAACAGATGAGCTCCGAAAAGGTTAAATGGTATCCAGATAGCCCACATAATCTGTCAAAATCGTAGTTTACCACTTAATTTTGGTGCTTACCACGACTTTCGTTGACTAAGCGACCGCACCGACTTTTGAAGCGGCCTGATAAAGGCCCACTTTAATCATTTTTTGCCATATTTATACATGACATAGAATTGCTATTGTAGTTAACAGCCATACAGTTGGAATTGAAAAAGATGAAAATTTAACTCTTAGAAAAATGTTTAAAGTTAAGGTCGCAAAGTCCGAAAACCATCCGTCTAATGATGATAATGATGATAATGATGATAATGATGATAATGATGATAATGATGAGAATGATGAGAATGATGAGAATGATGAGAATGATGAGAATGATGAGAATGATGAGAATGATGAGAATGATGAGAATGATGAGAATGATAATAATGATAATAATGGTAATAATGATAATAATGATAATAATGATAATAATAATGATAATAATAGTAATAATAATAATAATAATAATAATAATAATAATAACAATATTATAGCAATAATAATAGTTGTTATGTTTTAAGATGACGCTGATGATTGTTTAGGCCTTTCATGAGACCACCACATTAACACAGAATAATATAACATGCGCTTAATTTCCAACAACTAGGAGAGATGTGATTGTCACAATGACGTAATTTAATGGTGGCATTGCAAAATCCAATTCCATTATTTTTCCTTCGAAGTGAAAAAGGTGTCTGACTAAATCAAGAAGTTAGAAAACACATTAATTATCTAAAAAAATAGCAGCGATATCATGATGACATCATTCACTGTTAAAGAAGAATCTGAAACAATCCGCCATTTTAAATTAATTAAGTGTACTCCATTTTACTTGAAACCCGCAGAAATCGAGGCAATGGTCATTAAAAAAATTGATCTGTGCCTACAAAGACGTTTAAAAATCCCAAAAAAGCCAAAACTTATAAAATTCCGATAGAAATTGTCAGTGTAAAGTGGGGTTGACAGGCCTACACGACTCCTACAGTTCGTGGCATTTGTTCGTTTTCTTTTCGGTCTCTCGACCGACCTTTTTTGTTGCTTTAATCGTATTTCTCTAGAGTACTTCGTGTTGTTTTTACAAGGAGGAGTTAAAAGTAGAGTAGAGCCGTTAATTGGAGCTATGGCAAATTTTAACTAGGAGGTCATAGGTCTGCATGATTTCCGTTGCTATCCTGCATGTCGCTTCGTTAAGCCTGACACCTCCGTAATTTGCCATATGTTAGTTTTTTGCCTCGGTTCCTTTATATTGCAAGATATCTTTTTAAAGTCTCCAAGCATTTGCTTTGGAGGGACAAAATATGACGTTTACTGTAACGTGTTGCTTACATTCTATGTCGTGACGCCGGGCCCGGCTATGATTAGAACTATTTGCAAGTACAGTAGGTAAAAATAGCCCAGCTAAGCTCGATTACCAGCCGCTGTTCGGGAAATGAGCCTGCGCTCCTCCCCCGACGGCACGGCTGGACTCGTTAGGTTTCTTTTGTTAATCTTAACCAATCACATAACCGCCCGCAGATTTTTGTAGGGCGTAACTTATCTCGCCAGTTTGGATTGCGGCCCGTGATGGCAGACGATGTGGAAATGATAAATGGCATACGAGAGAACTTCAGAGAAAATTAAGATCGAAAGTTTAAAAATTCACAACGAGAAACGCTAGAAAGGTTTGTCAATGGCCAAGATGTGTTCATTTTTCAGTCAACAATAAGTATTAATATTTGGGTTCCAGAACGTCCGATAACAAAGTCAACAAAGAGTAAAATCAAGCTAAACATTAAGCTCGAGAGACAAAACAGTCAGGAAAATAGAAATATTACTTTACATAAGGATAGTGACACCATGGCCAGTCTCTGGTGAAGCCAGGCAAAATTATTTTTTAAATGTAAACTTTAAACTCAAAGACAACGTTTTGATGCGTTACAGACCGCAAAAAGGGGGTAGCCTCCCACCAAAAAAGAGATTTGTGGTGAAAGGCACCGTTGTTAAGAAGATTAAAAAGAATCATGACATATATAAAGTAAGATTTTTGCCGCCGAACTCTAACAAACAAATTGAACAGTGGATCTCGGTGGAAAACATAGCGAGCATTCGAAAACGTCAGACAGGGAACACAAGCAAGTAAAAGCAGGGATTGCGAGAGCTTAGGAAAAAAATTGATTATACCTTTAACTGTCTGCGATCGTTTTTTGGAGCGAGATTTTCCCCCACATGAGTATAACTCTGATGCATAACCCGCCAGGTGACGGAAACTGTCAGTTTGGAGCGCTGTGTTTTTGGTTAAATCGCCTGGGTATACACTGATCGCCGGAAAAAGTCCGTGACGAGATTGTAGAATACCTGGAGAACAATCCAACTGACACCAAAGGCTTTCCTTTAGAACTATATGCAGGCGTGGCTTGGTCACAGTACTTGCAGTCAATGGCAACGGATCATGGGTACTTGTGGTGACCAAATAACTTTACAAGCGGCAGCACACTTGTACAGCATTGAAGTTTTAGTTATTCCAATTCAACTCTGGGGCATAACGCCACCACGCTCATTTCTCCGTCTGCGAGCATACCTTATGCGAGAGTGCAGCTGGGACACTATGCGGAGCAGCACGGAGAGCATTATATTTGTGTCGAAGGTGGGACTTTAGTTGCGGAGGAAGAGCCACACCTGGCAGAAAGTTACGAATGTAACCAAGAAAAAGGTGGTGATTCATTAAGTTCCCAAGAGGCAGAGGTGGTGGCCGCGAAACACAGAGAAGAGGCGTTGGAAGTGCCTACAAACAAATCCCCTGTACCAGTGGAGATCCGCTTTGTTGGAGATGACAGCGTCGGGATGGTCAATCACTTGGCGACGATTTGACCTGTCGCATGGATGGGCTTCCAAATGAAATTCTAATCATAATCATTGATCAGGTCTTAATTTCTTCAAACTTTATAATCAACTATGAAACGTTAATACTCATTTTCAAGATATAGCCCACAGGCTGGCTTTGAAGGTTCTGCCGCGTATTTATTTCTCTCTGGCCCGGTGTAGCAGGAAAAGTCAGCGTCAAAAAAATCCTAAAAATGTTTGGGCCTTCAGGCGGTGTTGTGCTTGAATTATTAATTTCAAACAAGAAGTGGGCGAATGCTTGGCTCATCCTGCGTTATTTAGGTCTTGGTTGGTTCCTCATCATGGACATATATTGGCGAAACAAGTAAGTACGATACTTACCTACATAGAAGATGGAAATTGAACATAAACGTCTGAGACTCATATGTTTTGTTACTATCATTGTACTGTAATAATATTTGCGTTTTGTTATGTTACCTGGGCCATATTTTGTGATGTCGCATTTTCTGACTATTATGAATGATGCCGTTTCATGTAGGTTCCTGCGTATTCGAAATTTCCACAACATTCATTAGTAGTGGTCATCGTGGCACAATGACGTGATATGCATTTTTTTAAAGAACTTTTTAGAGCGAAAATAATAGTGACAATAATTTGGTTGTGCTCTGCATTTCTTATTACAAAGTGCGACAGGTGTTAGAAAGTGTGACAATTTTATTACAAAGTGCGGCAGGTAATACAAAGTGCGACAGTACAACGTTTTCAATTCTACATATTTAAGACTACAATCAGTTGCACTTAAAATTTCAACAGGCGGATTAAGTCTTTTGCATGTTTACTCATTTAATTTACTACTTCTTACCTTTTCCGAATGATAGCAAGTGGCGTAAGATCTATCGATGGCCATGAATGGACCAAACGGGAGCAGAACACTTGAATTTTGTGTCATATCACTTTGTGACAATAAACTTACTGCATGAAAGTATGAAAGTAAGAAAGTGAAACATAAGTTACGAAATCAATGGAACAAATCAATCACTGTAATTGTTTTCTAATTCAGTTTGAGGGCCACAAGTTTATTAGCTCTAAGCTATTTAGTGTTTACCCTCTATAAATAAAGTGTTTACTTACTTACTTACTTACTTACTTACTTACTTACTTACTTACTTACTTACTTACTTACTTACTTACTTACTCGTAAACCAAATGATTCATGCGCCTTTAGCTCATCTTTTTTATTTTGTTCTTTTTGATCTACATGCGTTCTATATTTTTAAATATTTTTTCGTTATTTTATTTTTTGGTTCCGAGTGGGAATTTTTATTGTCTTTCTTATTACTATGCAACACGCGATGACATGACCGCGAAGCACTTTTCCGCCAGTTTCAAAAGCTAAATGGCGGATGAAACTTAAAGAGACAGTAGCGACAGAGGCCTTTACGACTTCGTAGAGAATTTGAACGCACAAGATGTCTCCGCTGAGTACTTTGAACAAGTTAACTTGCACAGGAAGAGTTGCATACTAATTAGAAAGAAAATATAAATTCCCACTCGAAGCCAAAAAATAAAATAATAAATAAATCTAAACAAAATATAGAACGCATATAAAATAAAGAAAACAAAACAAAACAAAAACAAAACATGAGCTAAACACGTATATATAGATTAATGGGAAGAAATATAAAAAAATATATATAGAGGCAAAAAAAAAGATACAGAAAGAAAATAAAACAATATGGCAAAGAAATGTAATGGATGTATAATTGTATATTAAATTTGTTTGAATATTGACTGGAAAGGCGCGTCATACGAGTCTCCAATGTCTAACGCGCGGTCAGCGTTTTGAGATCGTAGTCATTCGTAATGCTCTGTATCACTGTGTTTCTCGTAGTGAATTTGGATTTTTCCGGTTTTGACATTAAGCAACTCACTCTTGCAAACATTGACAGGTTTGAGTAACCCAAAGTCAACCGACAAATCAATCGTGACCAATCTTTTCTGTTTTTCTCAATCGCACAACACTTCCAAATTCTAATTCGATCTGGAAACAGTGGATGAAGAGCCACTTTGTGGAAATGCCACTGGAAATTCCAATTTAATTTTTATTTTTTTTTAACATTCGGTCATTCGGGCATTGATCGGCAACAGCACAACCGAAGTTTGATTAGGTACGAATATTCTTTTGTTACACATTTTGCGTTAACTGACACGCTCGATGACATAGATCCAAAAACATACTTTCTTACTTGTGCACGAATAAATCTTTACCATAACACAATGAATAGGAGAATTATTTGGCATGACAAGATTAACATCAATGATTTGCATCCGTACACATCACATTCGTGACATCCATATGATATATATGTATCACATGGCGTGATCCTTGTTATAAAAATTTTACGAATGTGTTTTCTTACCTTCAGTGACATTGTGAGCACAGAAAGAAGTTTTGTTTCCTTTGCAACAAATCACAGTTCCGCTATCATTGAGACTTATCATTGGTCCATAATTACTCCTGTCGATCAAATAAACTCTCCTGGAATTGCTTCCCAGTCTCTCGTTATTTAGGACAACAACATCTAATGGAAAC
>JAHPZR010013313.1:17500-25000 GCA_019787425.1 Platygyra sinensis
CTGTGAGCTGCCAAAAAAATGGGAAAAATAAAAGGAAGTAAAATAAACTAAGCGAAATAAAATGAAATGAAATAAGATAGAAATGGTCTGACTATCTTCACTGCCTCGTTTTCATCCTCCATTTGAAGTTCCGTATCCAAGACGGGGATTGAATGTTACTGATCGCTGTTAGAAGAATTCGATTTTCCTCGAACGCCGCTAGTATAGGGTAACTAGTGCTACGCTTAGACCAAGAGGGTGAATCCATGATAAGAATATATCACGAGACCAAATCGAAAAAAGAAAAGCAAGACGACTACACAGACGATGTAAACGGCTCACAACAGACTCGTTTGCTCTATGGATTGCATTTTAAAGGCCTTATGATAAACTCAGAGACAAACAATGCAAACTAAATAAACACTGATAAACACTGCAAACTATGTAAAAGATTTGAGTAATGTTTTCAAAATAGCAGCCTTGTCACTAGGGGCGGAGATTTCGTTTAACACTATGAGTGTTTAGGGACCCTATCAGCTGATCTTGAAACCAGAGTTTACGTTACGAAATATTCTATCTAAAAAAAGATTATGTCTAGATGATAACCGGACATTCGCAATTTTTTCTCTGTAGTACATGTATTTTGCTTAACCTAACACACTGACGTACTTGAGGGTTTATTGTACGCTCACTTCTTTAAGTTACTTTTTCCGCGTCTTTTTGAACTCAGGGGAACATGTTACGAGCGTCACACATCGCGTGATGTGGTGAATGTTTGCGTGCATCGCATGTGCCAGTTTTGTAGATACCAAGATATATAGATTCACACATGGGAGTGCGGAGATATGGAATTTCTTTTGGAGTGTTCAGGGTTTAACACGAGAACTGAAATTTCGAATTCGTATCTCTAAGCACACTAACCAAGTAGAAAGAGTACTCCCTTATAAGGGCTTAATGGGGACGTGCGGCCAGCCAGGGTATGTTTCTCGGGATTTTTGTCTTAAACAGGTTATCGAATTTGTCATTTTTTGTCTTAATCAGGGTATCGGTTTATCAATTTTTGTCTTAAATGGGATATCTTTTCTTGGACAATAGAGAGAAAATTTTTTAAAAGCTCTTGTAAATTATTATTGCCTTCTGTTGACTTTGACATTGATACCAGGCACATTAAATTTCCATTGATTACACAACAAGAAAGCCACACAATTTGTAACCGCAACTTTTAATCTATGTCTTATACAGGGTATCAAAAATATTATTAATATTAATCTACCACTGTCTCTCTTAGGAAATTAAATGCGGCATGATCGCCATTGGACTGTAATTTTTAGTTACACCCCCTCTCCTCGCCCCGTCTCCCTCCGGCTCCGACTAAAATAACGACCGAAACACACGCTTTAATGTGACACGTATACTAGCGGACAGATCAATTTACCTACTGCGCGATGAGAAATGAAGAAACCTTTCAGTTCATTTTTTTTTAGTTATAGCATTCAGACTCCGGACTTCAAATGACATACTGTTTTAAACTTGGAAAAAGGAACTTGATTTCGTGTTTCGGTTAGATGCTGCTGATGACACTGTCAGACAGGCGAAGCGATAAGGTAAATGTATTTTGCATTGATCTTTGGCTGTAAAGCAGTAAGGAGACCGGGGGGGAGGGGGGAAGGGGGAAGACAGAAAACTACATATCTACCGCGCGGTGAGAAATGATGCGGCTTTTTAGTCTATTCATTCAGTTATTCATTCATTCATTTATTTATTTATCTATTTATTTATTTTTTTTTTTATTTATTCCGAATATTCCGAATTCCGGGTTCGGAATTCCGAATTCCGTCATTCCGGCTTTTCCAACCTACCCACTTGTACCTTATGTAGTATATTCCATTTTGTTATCTTGTCATTCATTAATTTGTTCAACGGTTTTATTTCTATTTTTGTTATCTTGTCATTTGTTAGTCACTTTAACGGTCAGCTTTTTACTGTAATACTATATAGGCTTTTAGCGTTGTTGTTTAAATTGTAACGTCTTTTCTCAGTTGTAAACAGTCCCTGAAGAAGTCAGGCCGTGCCTGACGAAATATTGGAAAGTACAAAACAGTTAACCCCAACCGTACGGTCAGCCTTTCTCTGTTCAGTTTCTTCAGGCATAGCAAGCCTTCGAGCATAGACTTGGAAATCGATGCCATGCTATAAATGTTGGTATGCTATTAGTACCTTTTTGATTGCAAGTTCCTCTTTCAAACGAAACATCGTCCAATGCTGCATCTCCTTGAAAACTACTACCTCTAATTCCGTCGACAATTACCTAGAAAAGGAACGACAAAGAAAATTAGCCTCATTTACAAGACAGCGAAGTGTTATAACTATTAACTCGAGACTGAGAGCATGACAACTGAGGACATTTTACAACTCACTTACTTGATAACTTGAAGTCTCGTTGATGCTTATTTTCCCTTGTATCCAATAGTGTCCTTGATCTTGAGACCTCAACCAAACTGGTTTTAACCTGTTTGTAGCCTGGCTTTTTATGTATATAACAACACAGCTCATGGTGGCGCCATACATGTGATAGTAAAACGTCATGCATTGCGGCCCCCTCATCCAAGGACTCTCAAGTCGTGCAGTTTCTCCCGGCTGTCGTGGACTAGAAGTCTCAATATAAACGTACATACCAGTTCCTTGATTTGAAAAAAAAAATGGCAAAACGTAATTGCAGTTTTAATGAGGTTTGCTATATTGTGATACGTTTGTCTATTTGCTCACCTTTTACTTTCTTTCAAAATTTACCATCGTTTACAAGAACGAGTACAATAAAGGCTGTAGTTGTTGTCGATAAAGCAAGGAATAACAGAATCATTATTTTACGTTAGGTAAGAGAACCACCTTTGACTAATGTGGAACTAAAGAAACACTGTCTTTGCTAATCACACTAGGGGATATCTCGTTAGAGAATTACAGTGACCACATTCCAACACTGAACACTTTAACATGTTTTCCTTTTATTTCAATAACAGTGTTTAGTGCTTATCTTATTCATTCTTCATTTTATAGTGGCAAAAAACCTGTACAAAAAATAAATGTCAAGTGTTCATAGTTGAGTTCGCTGACTGTAAAACTGACGTCACCTGATGTATGATCCGCGGTCGGTCCAGTTTTGTAGCTTGGAGTATCATATCGTCGTGGCGTCCATGTGAAATCAAAATTTAAGTCATTCCTCCAGAAGCAAAAGTTGCTGTCAAAGTCGCAATTTCCTTGTAAAACAAAGGATAAGCAGACGGTCAAATTAAGTAACACCTTAATAGCGATGGACGTGGATGGTCATTTATTCATTCGTCACTTAATACATGTATATAACAGAGAAATAAAATACTAAACGTAGTCAGACAGGTAACATTAACTAGCACCTTGTCGATTGTTCTGGGGCTCACTTTCGTCTTTACAAAGTCCGTTATTTATTGTGACGTCATCTACAGCTATACCTCCTGTATAGTTTCTGTTAATTGTTGCTTGGAAGGAAAACTGCAAAAAAAAAAAACATTTTAGTGTTCAGTATAAGCGTTTTTGGAACTCTCTTTCGCGATCTCGAGAACGAGACTAGATCTTACGTTCTCAAACTCATTAATAATTCATCAAGTTAAAACAAAGGAAATCACAAGCGTGAAGGAAGTTTGGATACCCGATCTTAATTAGCATAGATTTTGACGGTTTACTTCAGTCCGTTTACTCCTTAGTTTTTGTATTGATTGAAAAGATATATCAAAAACTCGAGACAGTGTTTCATCGGCTATCCAAACACCTCGAATTTCGTGAAAAATACCCCGCTATGTGCGTCGTATTTTCATCTCTCTTCTCGGTGTTTGGATATCCCGATGAAACACTGTCTCTTGTGTTTAATATATTAAATCACTCCTTCTATAACGTTTGGCTGATTCTCGATGTAATTTTCCTATCGTTACGATAATGAAATGGGAGCTGATTGAAAAATGCTTGATATGGTCCAGAAAAAACGGTATCGAGACACCTACATCCTTCGGATCAATATCAGTATCTGGGCAACTGCACACCTACCCCTCCACTAACCCAACATCTTATAATAAGTTAATAAGTTAGTGTTACTGTTGGTTTAGGAGAGGGGTAGGTGCGCAGTTGCCCAGATACTGATATTGATCCAATCTTTCCTATTTAAAAACATAATCTTTCCTTTAAAATTTATAATTACTTATCTTCGTATCCTGAGATTTTTTTCGATCTTCCTGCGTATCAAATTTAGCATCAGAATAAAGTTACACAGCCCTTAAAAATTTACTCCCCACCCACCTGATACTCGCCGATGTATCCAGCATCGACACTAGCCTTCATCCACTGATCATCCTGTTTACCCGATCTTCGCCACATCAAGTAATTGTGACGCTGCTCTCGAAGCCAAAGTAACACATCAAGATTTCCAATATCGCTTCCATTCATGTAGTAATAGAAATGGAGACATTTCGGTCCCCGGATGAACGGACTCAACAGCTGCACAGTCTGATTCACTTGTGAAGATTGTGATTTGTGAACGTAAATATATTCTCCACCTCCTGAAGAATAAGAGGTATGCTAGAGAAACGTTGCTATAGGACAAGGAATGGACCACACTCATAAAAATCAGTGGAGTTAAAGATTAAGTAACAAACACTTGACTTCAGTTAAAGTGCGCCTAACCCCCTATCCTCCACAAAGGCTCCCTATGGGAGATTTTTTAATAATATTGGGTTTGGGAGGGCGCGCGGAGAAAGATGGGAAGAGGGAAAGGGCAGGAGCCTCTGCCAAATAATATTTTTAAAATGGCGCCGGATTTCAGAGGGAGACTGGTACTAGGTCGCATCCTCATCAATAATAGAGTGATTTAGCAACACGACGGGAATGTCATTTGACGACGGCGCGCGCAGCAAAAATACCCGCAAGGAACTGGGTCGACTACGCCGTCGCGTTTTGACTGAACCAAGATTTAGCAAAGGCGTACGAGGTGGATGCCCATGTTCTGGAACAATTTATTCGTTGTTCTTTCACTTTTCAGAGGCTGTTGATTGATAACAAACAAGCAAGGTGTTTTTCATTTTAATTTCGCTTTTTTTGGCTTATCACCTCGCAAGTAACACGGAATGGTTTATTTTCGTTTGATCAAAGGGATTGTGTTTACTGAGCAAACCTTACATTTTTGGCCTTCAGCAGTGCGTTCGCTTTCGGTAAGTTAGATGTATTGTTCTCTCGGTAGGTATGTAAGTCTTTTTAAAATTCTTTTTCAGTATTAAACATTTCCTGAGTTTTATCTTGGTGTCGTCATGTATTTGCGTGCCTCTGTCTCTACTCTCAGGTTTACTGTCGAAAACCCCTTCTGCAGCCACTTCTTTTAGCATATTAAATGCAATCTTTGGCTTCGGACCATACCATAACTGACCTAATGAAATGAAAATAAAGCAGCCTTATTCCACGATTTTTCCCAGTTAATAAAGTTTCCGAATTTAGTTTCTAATGTGTTCAGGAATGATTTTTCCACCTTTAAAATTTATCCTCAGAAAATAACACTTTATGTCAATGTTAGTAACAATTTGCAAGTAAGCCAAAACTTGTATTGAACATAATACATATTGAATTTACCAAAGCATGTACTTTGAAATTGATGAACGACTAATTAATAACGCTAGGAAGTATATCTCGATTCAATTCTTGTATTCATTTTTCATTGCGGTCAAATGCTTCAGTAAGCTGCAGGGTGGGTATACTTTAACGGGTATTGAAATGTAATTTATACTTTTTCTTCCCATCGATGTTTTCGGTTTCCATCGTTAACTGAACACAAAAAGGTCCTTCACAAACAAAGAGCGGTAAATTAGAAAAGAAATGTATAAACTTTAATTCCTTGTAGTTTATACAATTCATTTGTTTGTTTTGGTTAATAGGCAATTAAGCTCACAGTTTTGTCCCGGCATCGCTCTTTTCAGACTTTTTCTGCACAGAGAGAGAGAATTTGTTGAAGATTTAAAAAACTAGAAAGAGACAGAAGGTTATTAAGGTAAAAAAGAATGGAAGATTGTAATTTGTCCTTCTTAGCTAAAACGTAAACTATTAAATTTTGACAGCTTTCCAAAACAGGTGACGGTCAAACCACATCAACAAACCCGGATACTCGTATATAGAATAATACGCAATTCTTAATTAACTAGATAAATAAATAAATGAATGAATGAATAACTGAATGAATAGACTAAAAAGCCGCATCATTTCTCACCGCGCGGTAGATATGTAGTTTTCTGTCTTCCCCCTTCCCCCCTCCCCCCCGGTCTCCTTACTGCTTTACAGCCAAAGATCAATGCAAAATACATTTACCTTATCGCTTCGCCTGTCTGACAGTGTCATCAGCAGCATCTAACCGAAACACGAAATCAAGTTCCTTTTTCCAAGTTTAAAACAGTATGTCATTTGAAGTCCGGAGTCTGAATGCTATAACTAAAAAAAAATGAACTGAAAGGTTTCTTCATTTCTCATCGCGCAGTAGGTAAATTGATCTGTCCGCTAGTATACGTGTCACATTAAAGCGTGTGTTTCGGTCGTTATTTAGTCGGAGCCGGAGGGAGACGGGGCGAGGAGAGGGGGTGTAACTAAAAATTACAGTCCAATGGCGATCATGCCGCATTTAATTTCCTAAGAGAGACAGTGGTAGATTAATATTAATAATATTTTTGATACCCTGTATAAGACATAGATTAAAAGTTGCGGTTACAAATTGTGTGGCTTTCTTGTTGTGTAATCAATGGAAATTTAATGTGCCTGGTATCAATGTCAAAGTCAACAGAAGGCAATAATAATTTACAAGAGCTTTTAAAAAATTTTCTCTCTATTGTCCAAGAAAAGATATCCCATTTAAGACAAAAATTGATAAACCGATACCCTGATTAAGACAAAAAATGACAAATTCGATAACCTGTTTAAGACAAAAATCCCGAGAAACATACCCTGGCTGGCCGCACGTCCCCATTAAGCCCTTATAAGGGAGTACTCTTTCTACTTGGTTAGTGTGCTTAGAGATACGAATTCGAAATTTCAGTTCTCGTGTTAAACCCTGAACACTCCAAAAGAAATTCCATATCTCCGCACTCCCATGTGTGAATCTATATATCTTGGTATCTACAAAACTGGCACATGCGATGCACGCAAACATTCACCACATCACGCGATGTGTGACGCTCGTAACATGTTCCCCTGAGTTCAAAAAGACGCGGAAAAAGTAACTTAAAGAAGTGAGCGTACAATAAACCCTCAAGTACGTCAGTGTGTTAGGTTAAGCAAAATACATGTACTACAGAGAAAAAATTGCGAATGTCCGGTTATCATCTAGACATAATCTTTTTTTAGATAGAATATTTCGTAACGTAAACTCTGGTTTCAAGATCAGCTGATAGGGTCCCTAAACACTCATAGTGTTAAACGAAATCTCCGCCCCTAGTGACAAGGCTGCTATTTTGAAAACATTACTCAAAT
>JAHPZR010013313.1:30000-32500 GCA_019787425.1 Platygyra sinensis
TTCAGCTAAATCCGTTCAGGGGCTGGCGACTTGGAGTTAAAAACGTACGCATAACTTTCCAAAATTTTCGTTTCGAGAAAACAAGAAAAATAGATTTTTTGCGGCATCTTACCGCAACAGGATTATAACACCTAATCAGCCATTTTGATGTTTACCAGAGAGGGATCATCTTGCAATAACAATAGGCGTTTGACAGGTGATATGCAGCAGGCCAACTCTTTACGCGGGACGTGGCGGGAATATACTGCATTTTCCGGTCGGATGCAAATCACAAGTATCAGAGGTTAGTTAATTCAAAATTATCGTTCCACGTATACAGATCTTGCCGCAATCTCAAACGTTTCTAATTTAATCTTCTTCGCAAGATAACAGTTGGGTTCATCGACATGCCAAAAGCGAGGAGAAAGTCATCAAAAGCGCTGCCCAAGGCAAAAGAAACCGAGGACCAAACGGCGACTGTAACTCCATGTCAAGCCGCCTCGGAAAGAGAGCTAAACAATTTTTCCCCTTCTTCGGCCTTGCCGTTGCAGACGAAAACGGGCACGACCTCTTCTTTTTTTTCGCAGGCATTTGAATCAATCTTGCAGCATGTATTGCGTGATAAAATGACACCACTGTACCTTGTGATTTGTTTCGTGACGTGTTGACATACAAGTTAATCCAGAATGACAGGACTTGTCAACGGGTAATTAAAACAATTAACGTGTAGCAAACTTCAACGTCCAATAACTTTGCAACGAAACAATATTTTTTGGTGGATTTTTTTTTAAAAGAAAGCTCTTGAAAAGCTCTATCAGCACGTCTCGAAATCAAAAATTTCGAAAATTCGCATTTTGAACCCTGGCTGATACCTTAACATGACGGCCGAGAGATTCTTATTTCGGGGAATATGGCTATCTCAGCAGTTCTTGTATTAGAAAAAGTATTTTTTTAATGTTCTTGAGTTCCTCGAGGGATAAATTCACTCTTTTTTTTTTTAGCAAAACACAGTTTTTTTATGTTTCTGTTGGTTTCCGGCCGCCATGTTGGAGCCCAACCGGATGGGCTTCAGCATAGCAGTTCCATTAATCATTAAATATTTGGCTAAAACATTTCTCCACATATCTTGCTTAAGGAAAAATTGCTGTGGTTAAGATATCTTGGCGAGGGGCTTTGCAAATTGACCTTCTTTTTTTCCCAGATTCTGGACTTTATCTATTGAACGGTTTTTTAATTTCTATTTCGATTTATTTTCAATTCTCTATTTTCCAATTCCTCATAAAGCACTCTGTTTGCCCCCCCCCCCCCCCCAACACCGCTAAGTTTTGCATAAGCTATTATTGTGAAATACTCTTGGAAATATGCAAACCTCCCAAGAGCATTTTACAACAATAGTTTCTGCAAAATTTGGGGGCAAACATAGTGCATTATGGGCAATTGGAAAATAGAGAATGACGTAACATTGAAACCCAGCAATTATTGTGCACTGGCAAGAATTATCAATTAACAGTACATAACACAACCAAATAATACGCATGTTGACTTTATTAACAATTTTGTTCCAAACAAAAACTAAGGAGTACACAAAGAAGAAAAATCGTCCAAATCTATGCTAATTAAGACCGGGTATTCAAATATCCTTCACGCTCTGAATTTCTTGCTTTTAACTTGATAAATTATTAATGACTTTCATAACCTACTTTCTCAAAACAATATTATGAATCTCGTTTACTTATCTTTAACAATTATTCGCCGAAGTTTTAATATAACTACTCAGGTGATTACAGAAATACCTAAACAAGGTATCGATCGAAAAGTGTTAAATTTTGTCATTGTCACGCGTCAACGAACAACTACAAATCCCAAATCACATCGTGGCCAAAACGGCAACTGTTTTCCGCGCATTTTAAAACGTTCTGCCTCTAAGAAAAAGCCAAAAAGGAGGCTAAAATTGTCTCAAAGTCGGTGGTAAATTCGGTTTCTTCTTGAAACCATTCTCTTACATAAATAAAGTAAATAGCTAAAGTGTTGGGAAAATTTAATAGTTTTTTCACGGCAATTTTAAAGGTTTCTTTGTTACATTTAACACAACTTTCACATCTTACCATTGAAAGGTGTCACTCCCAACTTTCAGTTGCATGTTTGATCTTCCTCGGAACAGCATTTTCTTTCCTCATATTAATTTCTCCTTCAGTCAAATTGACAAAGCGCAAGGCGGCCAGTTTAAAAGTTACACGGGAGTGATAATAGTGGAATATGAAGCCATTCTCGACCAATGAGAGTGCGAGAATTTCTATACTCACCTGAAGAAATTATACTAAATTTATTTATTTACTTATTTACTTATTCTCTGATACATTGAGATTCAATGAGCTATCGACCGATCGATTCATGACCTCCGTTGAAATTTACAGCGCCTATCGCTGATGTCGCTGCAGATTAGAGACAATTTATCATCGTTGCAGTTTTTATTTACTCCTAGGTACAAAGTAGTGTTATTAGGAAGGGTGTGTTTATAAGA
>JAHPZR010013313.1:35000-42363 GCA_019787425.1 Platygyra sinensis
GTGTACACAAAATAACCTCGCCAATAGACGCGCACAGATAGTTTTAACTCACCATAAAAGTGACCTTGGTCCCGTCAACTTTCAGCGCGTAGTAGCGAGTGTTGCCGCCTTGTTTATCAGTGTATTGGATGCATTTCTTATTTCTGGTATCTTCAATCGTAAATTCTTTGAAGTACAAAATACATCATTAGGGAAAACTTCTGAAAACAATTTAAGTTAAAGTACAACTTTAAGGTAAAAAGGCTGTTAAAATTATGAGTCTAAACGTTTTCGATCTATTTGATCATCATAAGAGTTTAGACTCATAATTTTAACAGCCTTTTAAAAGTGTTATTTTGACTTTTTATCGGCGAAATGTATATGATTTCAGTTAAATTATAACTAAACAAGATTCAATCAGATTAAAAATACCATGGTCGTAATCAGGCATGATATAAAAAACAAAATTGTAACGTTGACACTGATTAAAAAGTTTTTTAAAAAAGTAAAACGTTTCGATCACATCGGTGACCTTCATCAGTTACGATGAAGTAACTGATGAAGGTCACCGATGTGATCGAAACGTTTTACTTTTTTAAAAAACTTTTTAATCAGTGTACACGTTACAATTTCGTTTTTTAAGATTCAATCACATGCAATAAAAAAAAAGACAGCTCAGCTGCATCAGAAGGCAACGTTCCCCGTAACTTTGAGACCAAGAAGTAACACCTGACGTCAGATTTTTTTAAATTTTTTGCGGTTGTTCCTAATAACGCACGTTAATTTTTTTCTTACTGATTCTGTGGAAAAGTAATTGGTTATAGACTAATTAATGCAATAAAAAAGGGTACCCTACAGTACTTGTATAAGAGAAAACGAACATTCATTTCACTGTCGAGCTTAGCTGGAGAGAAATTTTCTACGTTGTGTAAGTGCTTGCGCTCAACTACGCGCGCTACCAACGCGAAAATCGTGCCTAGTAAGGATGTGCAATGCAATATTAAAGAATCACGATAAGCAATAACACTGTTGTATACACTGAAGGTGTTGTAGTTTTTACTGAGACTTACTAGTTGTTGAGCTCTTTGTGGATGTTCCATCGTATTTTGCCTGGATTTCACCTCCATCAATGTGAATCTGTAAGAGATTACCGGCTTGACAGTCATTTTCTTTTCTAAAAAGTGACTGAAGGCTGATAGGTTTTGCAGTTCTCCGCCTGCCTGGCCTGGCATCCACAGGGACCAGTAAGCACATTACTGCAACCTGCATGGGGATCAAGAAATGATATCTTTAGTTATAGCATGGTCATTGATTAATTAATACATGGCTAAATTTCCTTGTTAAAATTGATCACGAATTGTAGAACTTTGATGTCTTCATCATAATATTTTTTTGTCTCGCAGTCCTTTGAAATGTGCTCTTAAAAGCCCAAAAGCTCTGTTTGAAAACCGTTTCAATCTACATGGCATTTTCTTGGAGCAGCAAGCAGGTACAGGAAGCTTTGTACGTGGTGTACCATTTAAAGTTTTGAAACTTTACATGTCCTTAACGAGGGCAATACACAAAAGATAAAGTATTTCAAACTTAAACTTCCAAAATCATAAAATATAAGATTGGAAGAACTTTAGCCAATATTCCTTACTAGAAAAGTATATCTGAAATCCATTTAGCTTGCTCTCTGTCCAATTATTACTTTCAGATGAATAGTTATAAATTGTTTTAGAACTAGGGCTTTCTTTTATAGCACGGTTCATTTAATTTTATTTGCAATATGAAATTCATAAAAAATGAAAGGAATTGTTTCCACCAAGCACCTGATTCGGAAAAGCATTACATACTGATATCAGGTATTTTTGCATGACAAGAATGGATTCCAATAGGGGGTTGTAAGAAAAGAATAAGATAACGTTGCTAAAAATTGAAGCAATATGACACTTCAGTTGTCTGAGGCCCATACCCCTTCTTGTTACTTTTAAACCCTCGAATCGACTTAGTCGAGATCTAAGCAATTGTGATATAACCATTACTCGCAGATCTTTTGCTCTCTGAGACAAGAAAATTTGATAATTGAAACTAATTTATCAGTTATAACAGGAACAATTAGATTAGCGCGAAACTAGTAGACCTGAAAGTGGACGTGACGACTGGTCTGGACACGCGAAACATCTAAGGCGTGGATATGTATGCGTGGGTGCATGGGGGTAGGCGATATAAGATTAATTTTCAATTAGCTAAACACCCAACAGTTTGCATTATCCGAGGAAGGGACTTTCGGAGAGTGTACCCTACCTTCTAGGGGAAAAATTAAGGTCTAAAGCGCCCGAAAAAAATTATCAATTCGACTGATTACCTTTTAGCGCCGATCAGCCCCCGCCATCCGCTTCTATCGCGAATAGTTTGGTACTGTATCGCTTGAGGAAGTCGGAACATCTTATTTATATTTCCTTCAGTTTACTATTTCGTCCTTCCGTTTTATTGCGCATTCACCAGATTTGTTAGCTCGACCATCAAAAGGAATTAATAGTGTCCACTCTTGATGCAAAGGGAACGTATCAATTCAGATCAAGAGGATATCTCTTGTTGAGATTTATTGATTAATTAAGATTGAAGCATTCAATTGCAAGAAGATTTAAACACACTTGTGTAAACCCTCATTTACTTCTTATGCTACTATATATCGATTTCTTTGCCAAATCAACGGGGGATGTTTGGCAGGAACCAGTAACTGTCCGTGTAAGTGTAGAGAGTCTTCAAGACCTTTTAGCTTACCCAGAGAATTCGTATTGCGGCACTCAGTTTTATGTTTATATTTTATATCTTGGTTCAAGGGGTCATTCACTAGAATATCCATCGTGAAAACAATGATATGTCCGTTTTGAAATGTCCCCTCAACAGCAATCTAAGATCGAAGAACGCTATTGATAACGACTGAGATCCTTAGCACGATTGCCACTGAGACTCTTCCAGTCTTCTGGCCGGGTAACCCACTTCAGTAGAGACCTGTAGACTTGTTTAGAATTATTTACAGCCGCAACGCTTGCTGACAAATCAACACGCAAACTAATCTGCTAATATATATACAAACAAAATACATCATGGGCTTAGCGACCTTTACATTTAATACGTCAACTTACTTTCAGTATAATGGTAAATTCTACAAGTGGTTAGACGGAACAGCCTTGGCGTCGCAGGTATCCGTTGTTTTTATTGTTGCACGAACTCTGATACAAAACATACAGGAACGCGCTACTATTTTCCTTGTTCCACACGTCACTCTGCCGAGTTGAAAAAGGCAGTCAATACGTTTTCTCGCTCTTGTTTCCACGATCACCATCACGCACAGAAAACAGCTGCACACCAACAGGCTACTACACAAATCATCCGCCTCAGTACTGCCAGACTTGATCCGGTACAAAATCACGGCTACGTGCAATAGTGTTACAACACACATTTTATTAACACTTCCCTATGGGGCTTAATTTTCGATGTTACAGTCTGTAGTTGTCTAAACGCCAGCAAACTCATTATGTTTCTATTGAGCATTCAAATTCAACATCCTGTTCCTGTGCATTTTAATAGTATTTAGCACCCATCTAACCTTGAAATAGCGGCTTCTCAGTTAGATAGGGTTGTTTCTATATCTGCTGATGCTATGGTAAAAAGGAATATTTTTAAATTTGAAAAGGTCACATCGAACAGGGTTACTTCACTGCCTGTAAAGTATGACATGCTTTAGCATAAAAAAGCATTCACTACAATAATTCGTTTACTTTTGAAGGTAGAAAGATTGACCCATCCCCTCCCCCTTCCCCGTTCGACTTTGAACATTTCTTAGATAAGGACTTATTTTGCAGTATGTTTGAGAGCTCATTCGGGAAAAATAGAAATACAGTGCGGAGGATATTTGGCATGTGTACCAACACTTTCGGCAAGAATTCTTGTACTTATTTTTTTCTTCATTGTGTGTCACGCACAACACGCTTAAAGGTGGCCATACATATGCCAAAGGTTTCACACTCCCACGCATATATACGTCCGAATAAAAACGCGTTTTTTCTCCCTTCATATACGTGAATATGATTCGGTAAATTAGTTAATGTCAAACTGTGGTAAACGAAGTGGCAAGTTGCAAGTTTGTTAACATGGCTGTCACAGCTATGCATGTTAACAGCTTGCACCGTACTTCGATTTTCTTCGAATGAGCTCTCAAACATACTGCAGGAATAGCCCTTATCTAAGAAGGGTTCAAAGTCGAACGGGCAAAGTTGGGGAGGGGAGGGTAGGTCAACTTCCTACCTTCAAAAGTAAATGGATTGTTGTAGTGAATGCTTTTGCACGCTAAAGCAATGTCATATTTTTATAGGAGTAAAGTAACCTTTTAGTAGACATTCAATGTTACCACGGGATTAACAACGATATAGAAACAACCCTGGGGTGCTAAATACTATTAAAATGCACAGGAACAGGATGTTGAATTTGAATGCTCAATAGAAACATAATGAGTTTGCTGGCGTTTAGACAACTACAGACTGTAACATCGAAAATTAAGCCCCATAGGGAAGTGTTAATAAAATGTGTGTTGTAACACTATTGCACGTAGCCGTGATTTTGTACCGGATCAAGTCTGGCAGTACTGAGGCGGATGATTTGTGTAGTAGCCTGTTGGTGTGCAGCTGTTTTCTGTGCGTGATGGTGATCGTGGAAACAAGAGCGTGAAAACGTATTGACTGCCTTTTTCAACTCGGCAGAGTGACGTGTGGAACAAGGAAAATAGTAGCGCGTTCCTGTATGTTTTGTATCAGAGTTCGTGCAACAATAAAAACAACGGATACCTGCGACGCCAAGGCTGTTCCGTCTAACCACTTGTAGAATTTACCATTATACTGAAAGTAAGTTGACGTATTAAATGTAAAGGTCGCTAAGCCCATGATGTATTTTGTTTGTATATATATTAGCAGATTAGTTTGCGTGTTGATTTGTCAGCAAGCGTTGCGGCTGTAAATAATTCTAAACAAGTCTACAGGTCTCTACTGAAGTGGGTTACCCGGCCAGAAGACTGGAAGAGTCTCAGTGGCAATCGTGCTAAGGATCTCAGTCGTTATCAATAGCTTTCTTCGATCTTAGATTGCTGTTGAGGGGACATTTCAAAACGGACATATCATTGTTTTCACGATGGATATTCTAGTGAATGACCCCTTGAACCAAGATATAAAATATAAACATAAAACTGAGTGCCGCAATACGAATTCTCTGGGTAAGCTAAAAGGTCTTGAAGACTCTCTACACTTACACGGACAATTACTGGTTCCTGCCAAACATCCCCCGTTGATTTGGCAAAGAAATCGATATATAGTAGCATAAGAAGTAAATGAGGGTTTACACAAGTGTGTTTAAATCTTCTTGCAATTGAATGCTTCAATCTTAATTAATCAATAAATCTCAACAAGAGATATCCTCTTGATCTGAATTGATACGTTCCCTTTGCATCAAGAGTGGAAACTATTAATTCCTTTTGATGGTCGACCTAACAAATCTGGTGAATGCGCAATAAAACGGAAGGACGAAATAGTAAACTGAAGGAAATATAAATAAGATGTTCCGACTTCCTCAAGCGATACAGTACCAAACTATTCGCGATAGAAGCGGATGGCGGGGGCTGATCGGCGCTAAAAGGTAATCAGTCGAATTGATAATTTTTTTCGGGCGCTTTAGACCTTAATTTTTCCCCTAGAAGGTAGGGTACACTCTCCGAAAGTCCCTTCCTCGGATAATGCAAACTGTTGGGTGTTTAGCTAATTGAAAATTAATCTTATATCGCCTACCCCCATGCACCCACGCATACATATCCACGCCTTAGATGTTTCGCGTGTCCAGACCAGTCGTCACGTCCACTTTCAGGTCTACTAGTTTCGCGCTAATCTAATTGTTCCTGTTATAACTGATAAATTAGTTTCAATTATCAAATTTTCTTGTCTCAGAGAGCAAAAGATCTGCGAGTAATGGTTATATCACAATTGCTTACATCTCGACTAAGTCGATTCGAGGGTTTAAAAGTAACAAGAAGGGGTATGGGCCTCAGACAACTGAAGTGTCATATTGCTTCAATTTTTAGTAACGTTATCTTATTCTTTTCTTACAACCCCCTATTGGAATCCATTCTTGTCATGCAAAAATACCTGATATCAGTATGTAATGCTTTTCCGAATCAGGTGCTTGGTGGAAACAATTCCTTTCATTTTTTATGAATTTCATATTGCAAATAAAATTAAATGAACCGTGCTATAAAAGAAAGCCCTAGTTCTGAAACAATTTATAACTATTCATCTGAAAGTAATAATTGGACAGAGAGCAAGCTAAATGGATTTCAGATATACTTTTCTAGTAAGGAATATCGGCTAAAGTTCTTCCAATCTTATATTTTATGATTCTGGAAGTTTAAGTTTGAAATACTTTATCTTTTGTGTATTGCTCTCGTTAAGGACATGTAAAGTTTCAAAACTTGAAATGGTACACCACGTACAAAGTTTCCTGTACCTGCTTGCTGCTCCAAGAAAATGCCATGTAGATTGAAACGGTTTTCAAACAGAGCTTTTGGGCTTTTAAGAGCACATTTCAAAGGACTGCGAGACAAAAAATATTATGATGAAGACATCAAAGTTCTACAATTCGTGATCAATTTTAACAAGGAAATTTAGCCATGTATTAATTAATCAATGACCATGCTATAACTAAAGATATCATTTCTTGATCCCCATGCAGGTTGCAGTAATGTGCTTACTGGTAACTGTGGATGCCAGGCCAGGCAGGCGGAGAACTGCAAAAGCTATCAGCCTTCAGTCATTTTTTAGAAAAGAAGATGACTGTCAAGCCGGTAATCTCTTACAGATTCACATTGATGGAGGTGAAATCCAAGCAAAATGCGATGGAACATCCACAAAGAGCTCAACAACTAGTAAGTCTCAGTAAAAACTACATCACCTTCAGTGTATACAACAGTGTTATTGCTTATCGTGATTCTTTAACTGATTGCATTGCACATCCTTACTGCGCACGATTCTCGCGTTGGTAGCGCGCCTAGTTGAGCGCAAGCACTTACACAACGTAGAAAATTTCCCTCAAGCTAAGCTCGACAGTGAAATGAATGTTCGTTTTCTCTTATACAAGTACTGTAGGGTACCCTTTTTTATTGCATTAATTAGTCTATAACCCATTACTTTTCCATAGAATCAGTAAGAATAAAAATTAACGTGCGTTATTAGGAACAACCACAAAAAAATTAAAAAAATCTGACGTCAGGTGTTACTTCTTGGTCTCAAAACTACGGGGAACGTTGCTTTCTGATGCAGTTGAGCTATTTTTTTTTGATTGCACGTGATTGAATCTT
>JAHPZR010013314.1:0-11641 GCA_019787425.1 Platygyra sinensis
CATCATCATCATCATCATCATCATTTTATTTTCTTTTTTAGTGTGTTTTTTTTTTCCTTTCCTAATATACCCCTACACGCTAAAATGAGATGCCGTGACAACATTGCATGACGAGCAGCTGAGGAACGTATCGAAATAAGACTGCTGCGAGCGCCGACAGGCTAGGGAGCAATATGTAATATTTTGGTGCAAACCGTATAAAGCAGGCAGCTATCCACGAATGAGTAAGCCGTTCTTGACTTAGGTCGATGCAGTGGTGATCATTTGCGCCGAAAGATCATCACAGATTCCTGGTATTCGACCATTGAATATGTTGACAGTTGGCCACGTTGTGTAAACAGAAGCAAACTTAACGCTTAAAATACAACGAATGGTGAAAGAAGCAGGTCAAATGGCTTTTGAACCTGTCGTTCACAGTAAACAAGGTAAGAACATTTCAAAATTATCAGCTCTGTGTCTATTTTAGTTTAAGATACGTGTTGGGGCAAATTTTTCCCTTTTGTTTTTCGTTTTCTCACTTACTTGTTTAGGTGTATTCTTTTTCTTTTCGCTCCAGTATTTCGTTAATTACGCTCCTTTGTTATGTGCTGTATGTAAATTTCGTTATAGTTTATTACCTCGCCCTTATTTTATTGCCAGTTTTTACGGAGCTATTAGTGTAACATCATTTTGTCGAAGTAGGTTCTTTCCTCAGTGGCCCTGACCACCAACCCTGTCTTCCTCAGCATTTGGTAAGCAGCTTTGTTTTCATCGTTTTTTCATTTATTTCATTTTGCAGTCGCCTTAAAGTAGTTTTTCTGTATTGTAACTATTATTTTTTCGCTCTTTGTAGGAATTTACTTTCTTATGATTTGGGAATAGTAAAACATTTTTCTGATCGTGAACGTGTTGTGTTTGTATGGAATTGGCCCTTGCCCGCTCAATACGTAAAGACATGTGGCATATGCTAAAATATGTCTAACCCGTAAATTGAAATTTGATGACCAATGGCAAATATTTGCATTTTTAAGGTAACTTGAAAAGCTCTTGCGTCGCTCACAATCATTTGCCCAAAGACATTTTTAAATGAGTCTGTAGACCATCCTTCGGCAATTCAACTGCCAGAAGCTTTATCCATTTGAAGGGTTCGCACATGGTGAAAATCAATTATGTTTAGGAAGTACTTTTAAGTGAATGAAATACATGTCTTTGAAATTTAATTACTCTGCACCCAAAAGAACCCGCAACATTCCCTAAAATTAACCCAGTATACATTTAAACATTGCACAAAAATATTTGAGTGTTTTAAAGACGGAAGAATAATTAGGTTTTGCATGTGAGGCTCTCCAACTCGTTTAATAAAATGGTGCATCAAATGACGATTTCAATGGAATTTGTTAATTTGCATATTTCTTTGAAATAAAAGGATATTTTGCCAAAAAAATTATCCAGTAGTTTTTGTCATTACCCTAGCCTGCCTACCATAAAAATATGAGCGAAATCAAATTTTTGACCCTTGCCGCGAAATTAAGAATTTGTTTGATTTTTACCGTCAGGCACTCTTAAGAGATCACATCTGTCATCTTGTGATCAATCATTAAGCTATTAAGTCTTATTTACATTGTAATTGTGATCAACCAACAAAGCTGAGGCAATTCCCGGAGAAACAACAACTGGACAAAAATGTTAACCAGCAAGCAAAATACCTTGACTAAAACAAGTTTTAAGTTTGTTAGTGAATGTAAAATGTTCGGACTGTACATAACAAGATGTAATGTAGCCTGCGAGCAGTCTCATGTTTGCGGTGGCCAGGGTGCATGCATGAACAGCAAAGCTGCGAGAAAGTGAGTCTGCTCAGATCTCTGTAATTTTTTCACTTACAAACCAAACCTCACGAATTGGGCAGTTGAAATATAAAGTTTCATAGCAAAGTTGACAGTTTGTTGACAGCCAGGTGTCAAATTTCATGGGAAAATTCTCGCTTCTTCACAATTACATACCGGTGTTATGTCGGTTGTTGTAAATGTTCACAGTCTCCACCACTTCATCTGATAGGACACACACTTGATGCCAAGTGACCTTGCTTCGACAATCTGATATTGGACTATATGCTGGTAAGCAGGGAAATTACCAGGATGGAAGCGTTTTTGTCATTCTTTATTTAGTTGTTCTCTTCCCATCATGTAAGCTTAGAATATAAAACTTTTGCCATATGCAGTTGGCCAAACGGCTAGTACATCTCGATACATTAACATACTTTTAACTGCGGTTTTCTGCTCCTTATTTAACTGAAATTTTAACCTGGAAACAGACTGGAATGTTGCTAACACAATACAAATACACGTATGCGACTGTCCTTCTTGCTCCATGTCGACTGTTGAATCCCTGGGGATCTAATTGCTTCTTGTGAAATGCGATAGAATAGATTGACAGTTTTGTCACCCTTCCCACTTTTCCACCAACAGTATTTCACTTCGCTCAGGCAAAGCAGAAATAAAAAATAAACAGAGATAAGGGCAGGCTCACTTTCCTCATACCTTTTCACCAGACTCCTCCCTGAAGGATCACCTCAATTTTGAATTCACTCTTTGCCGCTCGCATGTGTGCTCCCAAATGTGAGCCTGCCTGCAGGCTAGCTGTAATGCTGTAATTAGTTAAGTGAACTCCCGGCCCCCCTGACCCCAGGACATAGTGGGCAATGTAACATTTCCCCAGTGTTAATTGATGGATTATTTTCCTGACCTGAATGAAGGCCAAGAAGTGTATTAGAACATTGGAACCAAATAAAGAAACAATTCGAATTGGCATAGCTTTACTTGGGCTTGTTGTGCTTTCCATTCTCCTTGACACCAAAGCATTGCTAATGACGCACCTTATATCTGATAGCACTGGATAGTTGATATCTCATTTGGACATAAATATTAAAGATCTATTTAAAATAATGTATTTCTATTTAAAATACACTTCAAATTTATAGGATGGAAATGCTTGCGTACTGTTGTTATTCAAAACACTCTCTGTCAACAAAGATATAATCCTTATCAACTCCTCATCAATAATAATGAATGATCTTGGTAGAGGAGAATTTGGTTTAGCCCTTCATGTTAAATTTGGGCTGTTGTCCCCGCTTCTTGTGATTGTATGTGCCGTTAAATCGCTCCACCTCAGCCCAATTGTACAGACATTTTGTTGAATGTACTGTCCTCTAGGGTCCACATGCTGATAAAATTGCATTGTATCCCTGCATTGCATATGTAAAACTCCTGATGTGTCCCAGGGATCAAGAGGCTGGGGTTTTCATTGACTGATGCATGACATTAAGACAGTGTTAATTGCAGATTCTTGACCCCTCTTTTTGTAACCTATTCTGAATTTCAGTGTTGAGAGAAAATTGCAGTAAATCCCTTTGGAAGCCCTACCCTTGCAAAACAAATTTCTAGGTTTCTGGCAAGTTCTGGAAGTTTCTAGAGATTTCTAGAATGTGCCAGCTTTATTCCAGAATCAAATTCCAGCTTTTTTCCAGAAATTTTTTTTCCAGTTTTTGCAAGTTTTGGATTCTGTCAAAATCTGGAAATACCTGTAATTTGACACATCAATTAGTTGCTGCAAGAAATTGATAGTTTTTTCCAGGCTTGATTTCTTGCAGGAAACTAAAATAAACCAGAAACAGTTTACAGCTTATTGAGATTTATCAGAAATGAAAGAAATTTCCAGTGTATTCCAGTTTTTATTGTCAGTGTGAGTTGACTTCAGATAAGAACTGAAAGAAAAGCTGAGTTGTCAGCTTGCTTTGTATTAATTTTAAGAAGTTTTTATCACAAGTACCGGTAAGAAAACTTAGAATTTATATGTGACCATATGATTACAACTAATGACCAATTAGTTCATAGTTTAACGATGCTTTTGATTATCTTTTCTGGATTGTTTTGGAGTTACCGTAATTCCTCGAATAATAGCTGTCCCTCGATTAATCGCCTTCCTCAAATAATCACCTCCCTGCCCCCCTTACCATTTTCTATTTCTCTTATCCCCTCCCTCTCAATTTAAAAACTGACATCCTGGGTGACAAACAAGCTTTCATTTAATTGATAACAACTGAATGGTTACAAATTAAAAGCACCATTTTTTACAGTTTTTTCTATAGCAATGTTTATCTATTTCACTTTTTGCTTTATTGCTTGGAGCTTACTTAAAAAGCCCATGTTCGGTTTGTATTTGATGAGATTAGTTTTTTTGATTTAATGTATATAACAAAACAAAATATGTAGGGCACGACCTCCTGTGAGAAATGTTTGAAATAATAGCCTCCCTCGAAAAAGTGCCTTCCCTCGAATAATCGTCCCCTTTTGGCATGAAAAAAGAAATAATCACTCCTGGCTATTATTCAAGGAAATACAGTATTTATTGTACTAATATCTTACACATAATCAACAGTTTAAAGATAATTAATGACTTATTAACTTTTTCAATAAGTTCAAGCAATTTCATTCGGCAATGGCCACAAAAATTTGGAGCCCTAGCCACACACATGTGGTTTGTGTTGCCAGAAAGATAAAGGATTTTCTCCAGGATAGAGTCCACTCCAACAACAGTATAACTCTCATTTTCACCTGCAATCCTGAGTAGATGCTTTGGCTTATCATTCACAAAGAAAGGTTTCTCAAAATCTAAAACAATACGTTTCACTACAGCAAACACAGTTTTTAAGTTTCTTTCAAATAAAAAGTATTCAACAAAGGCCATGTAGTTTCCTCCATTGTGCTCTATAAGGACTGCGAAGCCACAATGTTTTTTCATTCTTTCATAGACCCGTGAATAAATGATATGCCCATTCACGATCACACGCTTAGCTTTCAGGAAAACTGGTCTATCAGTGTAATTTGAATCAAGTAGAAAGGATGCCTGTTCATAGATCTCACTGTTTACTGTCCATTTTGTAAGGGCTCCAGCAACCTGACAATTTGCTGCACTCTTCACATTCCATAGGCTTCTCTCACCAGAAAGCATTTGCTGCACAAAAAATTGCACGTTCTTCTCAGAAATTAAATGACATTTGGTTTGAAGGGAATTCTGAGCATACAGCATCCAAATAAGTTGGCGACATTGATTTCCTGTCCCATGAACACTCTCTAGTAGGGCTCCATTTAAATCTTCAAAAGGAAAACATGACCACGCCCAAAGTGGTCCCCATGCTTGCACATAAGTCACTAAAATGGGTTCTAACATTATGTACGTTTAGACTGCAGTTGCTATCACCATAAAGAACTTGGTGATTCTTGTAAAATTTCAATAACATATCTCTGGCCAAAGCAGGGAAATCTGGCGTTATATTGTCTCCGAGTAATATGTAAATGCCTTCTACTAGGCAAGCAAAATGTTCCAAGTATTTTTGAGGTAAAATGTCAATGAGGCATGGAACTGAATAATAAAGCAGCCATGCTTAAAGTTCAGATGCCTTGAAATAAGCAAGACTTGTTTCTAGTTGCCTTGGAAGTCTCTGTATAAAATCAGGTGGCCTCATCTCTCTCAGTCTTTTGTCAATTGCTTTTGTCTTGTGTCCAATGAACCAAGGTTTTTTGTGCTTTGTTGAAGACAACCAGAGGTTAAGGAGTTGCTTTGTTACACCCAGTAACACGCCGTGCATGTAGTCTGGAACAATTCCGAGTACCAAGTCAAACCAGGGAAGCTTTGCCAATGGTGTTACATCATGGAAACCTTTTACTCTCTGACCACATTCCACAGCAGACAAGGAATTCTCTACTACACCTTCACTTGTTCTTAATGGAGCAGGTGGATCTTTGAATGGATAGCTATGCACATGGCCTTTTCCTTGCTTAGTGACAAAACCCTCTTCCTCACATATAATGCAGCCATTGACACCATCATGGTGACTCATGTACATAAGATATGCCTTACCCTGCAGGTCGGTAATACCCAGTGAAAGCATAAGTTTTGGATGGCATTTGTTTGTTATAGTAAAACCTTCACACTTAAGTTGGATAAGGTCATCTGTGAATATTTCAAAAAAGGTGGAAAACCGTGGTTTTCCTTTCCCTTGCCATAATCCCCAAAGTATCATGTTCTTCTTTGCAAATCGTTCCTCCAGAGGAAGTTCATTGACACAAGACACACATTGACAAAAGACTGAGAGAGATGAGGCCACCTGATTTTATACAGAGACTTCCAAGGCAACTAGAAACAAGTCTTGCTTATTTCAAGGCATCTGAACTTTAAGCATGGCTGCTTTATTATTCAGTTCCATGCCTCATTGACATTTTACCTCAAAAATACTTGGAACATTTTGCTTGCCTAGTAGAAGGCATTTACATATTACTCGGAGACAATATAACGCCAGATTTCCCTGCTTTGGCCAGAGATATGTTATTGAAATTTTACAAGAATCACCAAGTTCTTTATGGTGATAGCAACTGCAGTCTAAACGTACATAATGTTAGAACCCATTTTAGTGACTTATGTGCAAGCATGGGGACCACTTTGGGCGTGGTCATGTTTTCCTTTTGAAGATTTAAATGGAGCCCTACTAGAGAGTGTTCATGGGACAGGAAATCAATGTCGCCAACTTATTTGGATGCTGTATGCTCAGAATTCCCTTCAAACCAAATGTCATTTAATTTCTGAGAAGAACGTGCAATTTTTTGTGCAGCAAATGCTTTCTGGTGAGAGAAGCCTATGGAATGTGAAGAGTGCAGCAAATTGTCAGGTTGCTGGAGCCCTTACAAAATGGACAGTAAACAGTGAGATCTATGAACAGGCATCCTTTCTACTTGATTCAAATTACACTGATAGACCAGTTTTCCTGAAAGCTAAGCGTGTGATCGTGAATGGGCATATCATTTATTCACGGGTCTATGAAAGAATGAAAAAACATTGTGGCTTCGCAGTCCTTATAGAGCACAATGGAGGAAACTACATGGCCTTTGTTGAATACTTTTTATTTGAAAGAAACTTAAAAACTGTGTTTGCTGTAGTGAAACGTATTGTTTTAGATTTTGAGAAACCTTTCTTTGTGAATGATAAGCCAAAGCATCTACTCAGGATTGCAGGTGAAAATGAGAGTTATACTGTTGTTGGAGTGGACTCTATCCTGGAGAAAATCCTTTATCTTTCTGGCAACACAAACCACATGTGTGTGGCTAGGGCTCCAAATTTTTGTGGCCATTGCCGAATGAAATTGCTTGAACTTATTGAAAAAGTTAATAAGTCATTAATTATCTTTAAACTGTTGATTATGTGTAAGATATTAGTACAATAAATACTGTATTTCCTTGAATAATAGCCAGGAGTGATTATTTCTTTTTTCATGCCAAAAGGGGACGATTATTCGAGGGAAGGCACTTTTTCGAGGGAGGCTATTATTTCAAACATTTCTCACAGGAGGTCGTGCCCTACATATTTTGTTTTGTTATATACATTAAATCAAAAAAACTAATCTCATCAAATACAAACCGAACATGGGCTTTTTAAGTAAGCTCCAAGCAATAAAGCAAAAAGTGAAATAGATAAACATTGCTATAGAAAAAACTGTAAAAAATGGTGCTTTTAATTTGTAACCATTCAGTTGTTATCAATTAAATGAAAGCTTGTTTGTCACCCAGGATGTCAGTTTTTAAATTGAGAGGGAGGGGATAAGAGAAATAGAAAATGGTAAGGGGGGCAGGGAGGTGATTATTTGAGGAAGGCGATTAATCGAGGGACAGCTATTATTCGAGGAATTACGGTAACTCCAAAACAATCCAGAAAAGATAATCAAAAGCATCGTTAAACTATGAACTAATTGGTCATTAGTTGTAATCATATGGTCACATATAAATTCTAAGTTTTCTTACCGGTACTTGTGATAAAAACTTCTTAAAATTAATACAAAGCAAGCTGACAACTCAGCTTTTCTTTCAGTTCTTATCTGAAGTCAACTCACACTGACAATAAAAACTGGAATACACTGGAAATTTCTTTCATTTCTGATAAATCTCAATAAGCTGTAAACTGTTTCTGGTTTATTTTAGTTTCCTGCAAGAAATCAAGCCTGGAAAAAACTATCAATTTCTTGCAGCAACTAATTGATGTGTCAAATTACAGGTATTTCCAGATTTTGACAGAATCCAAAACTTGCAAAAACTGGAAAAAAAATTTCTGGAAAAAAGCTGGAATTTGATTCTGGAATAAAGCTGGCACATTCTAGAAATCTCTAGAAACTTCCAGAACTTGCCAGAAACCTAGAAATTTGTTTTGCAAGGGTAGGGCTTCCAAAGGGATTTACTGCAATTTTCTCTCAACACTGAAATTCAGAATAGGTTACAAAAAGAGGGGTCAAGAATCTGCAATTAACACTGTCTTAATGTCATGCATCAGTCAATGAAAACCCCAGCCTCTTGATCCCTGGGACACATCAGGAGTTTTACATATGCAATGCAGGGATACAATGCAATTTTATCAGCATGTGGACCCTAGAGGACAGTACATTCAACAAAATGTCTGTACAATTGGGCTGAGGTGGAGCGATTTAACGGCACATACAATCACAAGAAGCGGGGACAACAGCCCAAATTTAACATGAAGGGCTAAACCAAATTCTCCTCTACCAAGATCATTCATTATTATTGATGAGGAGTTGATAAGGATTATATCTTTGTTGACAGAGAGTGTTTTGAATAACAACAGTACGCAAGCATTTCCATCCTATAAATTTGAAGTGTATTTTAAATAGAAATACATTATTTTAAATAGATCTTTAATATTTATGTCCAAATGAGATATCAACTATCCAGTGCTATCAGATATAAGGTGCGTCATTAGCAATGCTTTGGTGTCAAGGAGAATGGAAAGCACAACAAGCCCAAGTAAAGCTATGCCAATTCGAATTGTTTCTTTATTTGGTTCCAATGTTCTAATACACTTCTTGGCCTTCATTCAGGTCAGGAAAATAATCCATCAATTAACACTGGGGAAATGTTACATTGCCCACTATGTCCTGGGGTCAGGGGGGCCGGGAGTTCACTTAACTAATTACAGCATTACAGCTAGCCTGCAGGCAGGCTCACATTTGGGAGCACACATGCGAGCGGCAAAGAGTGAATTCAAAATTGAGGTGATCCTTCAGGGAGGAGTCTGGTGAAAAGGTATGAGGAAAGTGAGCCTGCCCTTATCTCTGTTTATTTTTTATTTCTGCTTTGCCTGAGCGAAGTGAAATACTGTTGGTGGAAAAGTGGGAAGGGTGACAAAACTGTCAATCTATTCTATCGCATTTCACAAGAAGCAATTAGATCCCCAGGGATTCAACAGTCGACATGGAGCAAGAAGGACAGTCGCATACGTGTATTTGTATTGTGTTAGCAACATTCCAGTCTGTTTCCAGGTTAAAATTTCAGTTAAATAAGGAGCAGAAAACCGCAGTTAAAAGTATGTTAATGTATCGAGATGTACTAGCCGTTTGGCCAACTGCATATGGCAAAAGTTTTATATTCTAAGCTTACATGATGGGAAGAGAACAACTAAATAAAGAATGACAAAAACGCTTCCATCCTGGTAATTTCCCTGCTTACCAGCATATAGTCCAATATCAGATTGTCGAAGCAAGGTCACTTGGCATCAAGTGTGTGTCCTATCAGATGAAGTGGTGGAGACTGTGAACATTTACAACAACCGACATAACACCGGTATGTAATTGTGAAGAAGCGAGAATTTTCCCATGAAATTTGACACCTGGCTGTCAACAAACTGTCAACTTTGCTATGAAACTTTATATTTCAACTGCCCAATTCGTGAGGTTTGGTTTGTAAGTGAAAAAATTACAGAGATCTGAGCAGACTCACTTTCTCGCAGCTTTGCTGTTCATGCATGCACCCTGGCCACCGCAAACATGAGACTGCTCGCAGGCTACATTACATCTTGTTATGTACAGTCCGAACATTTTACATTCACTAACAAACTTAAAACTTGTTTTAGTCAAGGTATTTTGCTTGCTGGTTAACATTTTTGTCCAGTTGTTGTTTCTCCGGGAATTGCCTCAGCTTTGTTGGTTGATCACAATTACAATGTAAATAAGACTTAATAGCTTAATGATTGATCACAAGATGACAGATGTGATCTCTTAAGAGTGCCTGACGGTAAAAATCAAACAAATTCTTAATTTCGCGGCAAGGGTCAAAAATTTGATTTCGCTCATATTTTTATGGTAGGCAGGCTAGGGTAATGACAAAAACTACTGGATAATTTTTTTGGCAAAATATCCTTTTATTTCAAAGAAATATGCAAATTAACAAATTCCATTGAAATCGTCATTTGATGCACCATTTTATTAAACGAGTTGGAGAGCCTCACATGCAAAACCTAATTATTCTTCCGTCTTTAAAACACTCAAATATTTTTGTGCAATGTTTAAATGTATACTGGGTTAATTTTAGGGAATGTTGCGGGTTCTTTTGGGTGCAGAGTAATTAAATTTCAAAGACATGTATTTCATTCACTTAAAAGTACTTCCTAAACATAATTGATTTTCACCATGTGCGAACCCTTCAAATGGATAAAGCTTCTGGCAGTTGAATTGCCGAAGGATGGTCTACAGACTCATTTAAAAATGTCTTTGGGCAAATGATTGTGAGCGACGCAAGAGCTTTTCAAGTTACCTTAAAAATGCAAATATTTGCCATTGGTCATCAAATTTCAATTTACGGGTTAGACATATTTTAGCATATGCCACATGTCTTTACGTATTGAGCGGGCAAGGGCCAATTCCATACAAACACAACACGTTCACGATCAGAAAAATGTTTTACTATTCCCAAATCATAAGAAAGTAAATTCCTACAAAGAGCGAAAAAATAATAGTTACAATACAGAAAAACTACTTTAAGGCGACTGCAAAATGAAATAAATGAAAAAACGATGAAAACAAAGCTGCTTACCAAATGCTGAGGAAGACAGGGTTGGTGGTCAGGGCCACTGAGGAAAGAACCTACTTCGACAAAATGATGTTACACTAATAGCTCCGTAAAAACTGGCAATAAAATAAGGGCGAGGTAATAAACTATAACGAAATTTACATACAGCACATAACAAAGGAGCGTAATTAACGAAATACTGGAGCGAAAAGAAAAAGAATACACCTAAACAAGTAAGTGAGAAAACGAAAAACAAAAGGGAAAAATTTGCCCCAACACGTATCTTAAACTAAAATAGACACAGAGCTGATAATTTTGAAATGTTCTTACCTTGTTTACTGTGAACGACAGGTTCAAAAGCCATTTGACCTGCTTCTTTCACCATTCGTTGTATTTTAAGCGTTAAGTTTGCTTCTGTTTACACAACGTGGCCAACTGTCAACATATTCAATGGTCGAATACCAGGAATCTGTGATGATCTTTCGGCGCAAATGATCACCACTGCATCGACCTAAGTCAAGAACGGCTTACTCATTCGTGGATAGCTGCCTGCTTTATACGGTTTGCACCAAAATATTACATATTGCTCCCTAGCCTGTCGGCGCTCGCAGCAGTCTTATTTCGATACGTTCCTCAGCTGCTCGTCATGCAATGTTGTCACGGCATCTCATTTTAGCGTGTAGGGGTATATTAGGAAAGGAAAAAAAAACACACTAAAAAAGAAAATAAAATGATGATGATGATGATGATGATGATGATGATGA
>JAHPZR010013315.1:0-13007 GCA_019787425.1 Platygyra sinensis
CTCATCCTCCTCGTCGTCGTCGTCGTTGTCGTCGTCGTCGTCTTCATCACCATCATTATAATAAGAAATCTCAAGGAACACCCAACTGAGGAACACCCAAACTGTGTAATAAATCACCTACCTAATATTACCATTTTTCCGATTTGTTTCTCAGAATATTTGAAGCAATTCCTGGAACTTTGAAACGTCCAAGTTTGCGTTCACTATCCACATGCCGGTGAATGCGTGACAGCACTGTATGTTATAATATTTTTTTTTTGCAAAAATGTTATTTCACTGCATGATTCGGTACTGATCTACTTATAGTTGTGGAAAGATAAAAAAATATAACGTATGTGAAACTTCTCTTAAGTTTAGTGGCGAAAATAATGTAAATAAACATGAATAGGCTTTTGTTTACATGCGAGATTAAAGACACTCGTCTGGTCATTTGCATTGTAACGTCTTCTCAGTCGTTCAGTCGTATTGCGTGACATATCCCGTCGTACCTTAGTTAATATACGGGATTTTGGTTAGCTCTCCTCGTGTTTTTTAGAAACCGAGATAGCATCGCTAGTGTTTTGTAGCTTCGCACGAAGCCCTTTCGTTTTCCCTACGGTTCATCAGAGTCTTTGACAGCCGTTTTAGGAACCATTCTTACAGTCGTTGTTGGAACCGTTCTAACAGCCGTTTCTGGATTCGTTACCTTGCAATTCAGATTGTAATTCCTCGCAAACCGTGGATGCTCGATTAAACAAATACTGTTTGGTTTGTCGGACTGATGAGTCGTAGTTCTGCATTCTCGCGTCCCCTTTCACACGGAAAGGCGGCCGCTACATGCATGCTACGTAATTCTGCGTACGTTTTGTCTAAAATAATTCTCAAGCTTTCCGAAAAATTTGAAAGTATGCTTTCCACTTAAACTGTTTACTTGCTACAAAACTGTTGCGACTCAAAGTGGCAGATTTGAGCGATTTGGTGGGTTTTTGCGTTCACTCTTACTACACATAATGAGAAGGACTTGGGTGGAATGCTAATTTTTGACTCCTCTAGTGCCAAGCAGATTTTTACCCAGAAATTTTGAATCGCCCTGCTTCCAAATCGAACACTAGATAAACTGAAAGGTCGATGCTTCTTTCGTGGCATTCAATCGAAGATCCATTTAAAATCTAAGTGTTAACCGCCAAATAATTTCGAGAATTGCAGCTTTCGAAGCGACCAGCTTCCGTGGCCCGGAATTTGTGTGCAAAAGAACAACAGTCACGCTGTTTGCTCCACCCTGATTGGATGCATTCTTTAGCATTACCCAATCAGCGTGGAGTAACAGCGTGACTGTGGATGAGCTTTCAGAATGTCACAAACAGTATAAAAAAGTTGTTCGAACAGTAAGTTAAAATAAAACGATTTTCTTACCCCTATTCTCCTTATTTGAACCTATGGGTATACACAGCAAGTACTATCCTTTCAGGATGCGGCCTGTCAGTTTTCAATGGATATTAATTTCGTTCACTTTGCCATTGATTTCGCAAATACCGCTTGAGACCGTTCGCTTTGACAAACAGTTCGGTGGATTCATAAACCGTTCGAACGTTGTGGCAAACCGTTCGAAAAATTTCATAAGCCATTCGAACGTTTTGATAAAACGTTTGAGAAATTTCATGAACCGTTCCAAAAAATTCATGAACCGTTCAAACGGTTAGGTTGCCCCTTCGGATTACTTAAAAAAACCGTTTAGCCCTTCGATGAAACTGTTTCAAACGGCTTAGTTAACCGTTCGTAGGCCGTTTGATAGCCGTTCATCTCAGCCGTTTAACGGAAAACTGTTAGTGTACGTTTTCGCGTGAAAGGTCACATTTTTTGCTCTCAGACGTGTTGTCTAGCCCTGTCTGATTGTATCTACATGATTCAACATCGCTTTTCCATAATATATCACTAACATATCATTCAAACCTATTCTTTGCTTATAATTAAGCTGAAATAGAAAAGCAACCATTTCAGTATTTGAAAACTGTAAAATAGATTTGACATGGAAGAAAAAGCCAGCTCGTTGTCTCATGTCAAGTCGTGACTAAGCCATGGTGCGGTTTGGCGGTTATCTTAGCGGTTTTATCTCGCATCTGATTGGTTGTGAAACAATAAACATTCCAGAAATTTTCTCAGGTATTCACGGTTTTACTGCAGTGAGAATTTTCCCCCTGAAAACACTTTCTTGTCAAGGGAGTGTGAAAAGTGCCATTTAAATTTTGCATCTTGGAATTGCAGTCAACTCCCAATAGCTGGAACTTTCAATGGAAATTCCAAAAAGGTTTGAGTTATAAGGAGATGAATTAGACAGATTAATGGAAATAAGGGGAAAAAGTGTTTAACTTACCTGTATTGTTCTGAAATTTATTTTTTGTTTACCTATTTTTTTTTGTGCATTTTATTACAATACCTGATTATTGTATTTTATTTTTATCACATAGGGATTTCAGTGAAAGTGAAAGACCAGGAACGACTACTTCGCTGCATTTTACTACTAGGCACATTTGATGCCCCTGCAAAGTGCCTCTTTCAAGAATTTTGCCAGTTTAAGAGTGGATGTCTGTAAAAATCAAAGAAAAATAGAAAAATCGCGGACATGGTCAAAAATTCGTTTCGTCCAATTTTTTGTCTACAGGTAGCTATAGGTACTAGCTAAAGTGATATGAGGTTAGGTTGTGTAAATATTCATTTTGACGGGAATAAACCGTTATGAATTGCATGATCAAAAATGAGTGCGTGCGAGCTCGAAATTTTGCAGTTTTCAGGCCTTCCTTAGATGAACTAAAATGCGACAGCAGGACTTCCCTAGCCATAAATATATACAGTTGGCCTTCTTTTACTAAAATATAGTGATATTTTTTTGTATCGTGTCTTTCCTGATGAAACCACGGGTAAATTACCAGAGGACGTCTTCGCCATTTTTAATTCACGTCAAACCCGGCCTAATCTATTGTGGCAAAAATGCATGTGGTAGTGTCTCAAAATTTCCAGCAATACTACCACGAGGGCTTATAAGGTGGGTCTTCAAATTTATTGTTTCATTTTTCTGGTATCTTATAATGGTTTAATATACCAACCAACCAAACTTTGGTAAAATTGTAAATGGCGCCATATTGAACTGAACAAAATCACCATTGCAGTGACACAAACAAAGCATTGTTTCAGTCGCAGCCGCACTTAGCTTGTTACCTTTGCTTTGACTTTAATAGTTTCTTACCTTAGAAATCTTTCATAGGCCCATATTATGCCGCTTGGAGGATACAATCGAAAAACTGTCCTCTGCAAGTTGGTGTAGAGGGCGCCGACTGGCGTACTCACTGAGCCGGTGATGAGTAAATTTTAAAAGTTACTTGTTGTCGTCTATAGCGTGTCGCAACCCAGTTACGTTTAGTCTACTTTGATCCTAATTTTGGCTTTTTGACGTCCCACGCATAAAAGATCTCGTACAACACGGCAGGCAACGCTAGCGATTTGCACTGGTTCTTGTTTGCGTGTCGACTGCGTGACATGTGATAATCTGTCACGTAACGAGATCAACTAACAATACATTCCGCCTCACAAATTAAATCTAAACAAATACATTGCCATCATGAACAAAAAAAGATACAACAAAAAAACAGACATGTAAAAAAATTAAAACCGTACAGTGAAATCTTTATGGAGCGAAAATAACGATTTTTAAATCGTTATTGTAAAATTTTCCCACGGGAAATAAACGTAACCAGTTAACGAAAGTAAACAGAAAGCAAAAGCGTAATAATCGTCGGTGAAAGGAATAAAGATAACGGTTGCTTTAACTGCAGTGGAAAAAGAATGTCTTGTTCTTTCCTTGATATTGCTGGTGGCGTTTGCGGTGCAGAGGAACGTGCAAGGCGCCCGTCCACTCAAACAGTATCGCTGTCATCGTGCAGCAAGGATATCAGAAGCCACAAGCGATTTTTACAGTTTTCAGGTGTTGAGACAGAAATAGAACTTATCTTAGCAAGAAGCGGGATTTTTGTGAAGCCCGTCAATTTTTCGGAAATGACTGTTTGCCCGCTACATCGATCAAGCCTTGGAATCGGATGGAGAAGAGCTAGTAGATTATGTTCTGTGCCTCGGGATGTCTGCGGTCACAGCAAGAAATCTAAAGAACTACCAGTAGCAGAAAGGGGAATTACTTTGCAGCAATCAATACACATTTTTGAACTTACGAAAAACCTCATACCCGTCGGATCAGGTATGCCAAGCGATTACAAATTTTAATCTCACTTTATGCAAAAATAAACATCCGTATAGCTTCTCATTTCATCAGGATACTAGGCGGGAAATCACAGACTTCAAATCACTTCACTGCCTCGTAAAATAACGCCAAGTTTAACAGCAAAATTATTTTCATGCCTCACGAGTTTTTAGGATTTTGCAAACATTTTTACTTCGGAATCTTGTTCAGACACCTCGTTCAACTAATTAATGGCGTGGGGAACGCTCGAATTGAAATATTCACAGATATTAGAATTCTTTCCAACAATGCTCGAAAAAAAGGAAAGGAACGTGAAAGACTGACTTGTGTCAAGGTAACATACAGAATGCGTAATCAATTTGGGGTTTGTGTGGCTTTTAGTGCCAGGGCTACTTTTGTTCTTTTTGCCACATTCAGAGATATTTGTTCAAGGGGGATGTGTAAGGTAGAAAATAATAAATTAATTTTCTCCAAATATAAAGGTATTTGTGTGCGATGTCGACAATCCCTGGCAAAAATAAAAAATCAGTTACAATCGCAGGACTTGGGTGCCACACAGAGGAGGTTCGAATAGTATCCCATGATGCAATTTTCTACGTACATGACGTAATATCGAAGTTATCATGGATTTCATCGTGAAATAACGTGGTTTTCTCCGCGGTCTTTTTCTTATTTGTATTGTAGTAAAAGGTAAGAAAAGTGCATTATTTAATACTTTGACACGATTATAATAATTTGTAAGTGTTTAAGAAGGCAGCGTTATTATAATATTCTTGTTTTGGACTGTGTTATGTGACTATTCGCATCACAAAGTATTCATTGACCCGTAACAAGGTCATGAATATTCGCTTTTTTCTGCATTGTATGTTGATGTCTTCCATTTTTGGGCATCACGCCATAAAATGTAGACATAGTAGTGAGTTTTGGCCAAGAAGTACCGAGAAGTACCCACTTTTTCATGACCTTTTAAGCGATCGAAGCTGACCGAAATTTCGTAACATACCAGCGTTGCGTGTGTGAATGTCTGTCTCAGTTCGCTTGGCGCTTTATTCCCGCGCTTGCAGCGCTCGGTCATCTTTAAGAGTCAAAATGTTTATTTTCGATCTGATTTTCGAAGATGTTTTGGTTATTATTCTTTCCGAAACTGTAAAATGCTCAGCAGTGATAACTAGCCTTAATAACGGAGTGTTTAATTTCGTAAACTTCAATAGTTCAATGGAGCCGTCATGTTCGAAGAGATGTCATGTAGCAAGCGGTACAACGCCGACCAAGCCTGCCAAAAAGCGGACAAGAGATTTCAGTAGAAAAATCAGAAAACCCCTTAGCTTCTCTTCGGAGAATGTACCTCTGGAAACTGAAAGTGATGGCTTGCTCAGTCCAGAGATCAAGATGCGGTCTCGAGGTAGTCCCGGCTTGAAGGTGAGTCAAGATTTTTTTTGTTGTTGTTAATTGGCATAATACTGAGGGATTTGGATTTTTGTTTGTTTGTTGCTTTTTGATCCGACGTTTTGAATCATTTACTTATTGATCGACTAGTAAGTTCATTTGTGTGAACTAGTATATGTTACAACTTATTTGAATTTGTCATGCTTGTTAATAACTGTTGTGAAGAGATTGCATTTTCTTAATTCATTAAGGTCGGCACACACGATGGGACTTAAGTCCATGCGACTAGTCCCTGCAACTAATCGCAGGGACCAGTCACATCATGTGAACTGCTTCAAAATCTAGTCGCAGGGACCAAAATTTGGTCCTGCAACTAGTCCCACGAATTCAAACCGGTTTGAATTTGTGGGACCAAGTCCCTGCGACTAGATTTTGAAGCAGTCCACACGATGTGACTATTCGCAGGGACCAGTTGACAGTTCACACAATGCGACTAGTCCCTGCGACTTGTTGCATGGACCAGTCGCAGGGACTAGTCCCATCGTGTGTGCCGACCTTTGATGACCTTTGTTTCTCCATATCTCGCCCTAGGTTGTTAGCCCTGGAATTAAAAAGTCACACTTAGCGTCAATTAAATCACCTGTTCGACTGCATAAGTGGTCATTCGATGAGGAAAGAGCTTTAGTGGAGTTTGTAGGATTAGCTCTGATGGACCCAAAGTATGGCATTACAAGCACTACCCAGTGGCCAGCGTTTCGTACCAGTCATATCTTCTGGGCAGATACTGCAAGGCACATCAGAACAAGCACTTGCTCAAGTGTGCTTCTTAACAGTGAGTGTACCTATATTACAATTAACAGAACTGTAACTTTTACATTGGTGTTCAGCTCTGTAGAAGCACTGAGTGCTTTGTATCTCCCTGGTGTGTACGATCTTTGAAAAAGCTTCAGGAACTGGTATGATATGTTTTGTTTGAGGGAATTGCTTGTGAAAGGGGTGGGGATGCTCATGGTCTCACTTAGCGGTGATCTCACTTAGCACATTCTGGGGAAAAGGCCATTATATGTAGCCCATATAAAGCCATGAAGGTCTCGTTTAGGTTTTCGTGCAAAATAAATATAAAAATCATATTTAATAAGATTTAATTATTGTCTCTTCTATGGGTCAATAAATCATGGGCCTCACCATGATTGGTCTCCTTTAGGGGTTTAATTAAAAATTTCAGACAAGTATCGCCAACCTCTCATATGGGAAGGTCCCCCACCACCCCCCCCCCCCCCCCCCAATCAGGAGACATGCATGCTGGATAAAGTTTGTTTTGTTCTGAACATTTTACATTATTTTCATTTGCCCTTGAAATTGTTTTAGAAGTTAGAGGTGCTGCTGTCTCAACCTTGCTGTACCTGTGCAAGGTGTATGACCTCAACCAAGGCTGAATCTGATCTCAGCCATCCCCGAAAATGTACAGTTGTTTTATATGAAGAACTGGTTGACCTTGGTAACATAACTAAATGTCTATTGCACCCACCCTGTATGAATGTCATAGATTTCGATAAGCACAGCTCTGAGAATGTTAGCATTTTGACTGCCTGGTTGGGGCTTAAACTAAGCATTTCATTGACTCTAACTTGTTTCATGGATTTCAGCAAATTTTAAAAACAACATATTCAAATTTACTCATTTATTCAATATATCTAGATGCAAGAGTGAGAGCTAGGCTGCTGAATCACATTAAGGTGAAGTTCAAGACTTTAGAAGCAGCAGAGGAACATTACAAACTAACATTAAGCAACTACCTGGAAGAAATGGATCACAGTATTGACAGTGAGATCAGAACACCCATAAAAGTTGTGGACAAAGTGACCCAAACAGTATCTGTTGAAGAGAGTGGGGTGCTGGTTACTGATGCAGATGCTGGAGGACCCATAAATCTAACCTCAGTGATTGCTTGCTTGGATAGTGCAGAGTTAATCAAGTTTGCCAATAGTGCTTTTCTTGAACTTGCTGTGAAAAATGGGATCAATTCAAATCCTGCAAACTTCGCAGAACTTTCAGTACAGGCAATGAAGCGTTTGCAAGAGAAGGGCAAAAGCAACTTGATGTACAAATTTGCTGTGTGCATTGCTTCGAATAGACCAGGGTCGAATGACAGCCTATTTCCTCTTGAAAGAATGCCTTTTGGAATGGTGGAATATCAGATAGAATTTTTTTCTGCCACCAACATCATGCAGGTTTATTGTTTGCTCTATCACAATTTCACTTGCATTGAGTACATAAATTATAATAATTTTTTCAGGACAAATACTTTTTTACTATCCTTGCTCAAGAGTTGACAGTTCATCTGAACATAGCTAAATTAATTTGATTGTCTTGTGTTTTAGATATCAGTGCCAGATGATTTCAGGATATGGTACGAGACCATGTGCGCTGAGTTCCCAACACGATTCAGTAAACTATTTAGGGGGCCTATGTGGAGTGGTCTTAGTTTGGATCAGCAAAAAGATCCCCTTACGGTGAGCAAATTTAAATGGTGTAATTCTTTCCCATGGAATAAATCCTTATTTATTTACTTTGTTTCACTTGCAGGCACGAGTTAATATCGCTTCTCCAAGCCTGAGGACTGTAGAAAAGCAAACTGCTGAGGCTCCTTTTACATGCGAAGCTGAAGTTCAGGTAAGAAATATCATTTACATATAATTATTTATTGTAAATGCTGCTTTGTCAGTCAATTAATTGGACATGCTCTGCCCATATGTTGCACTGACAAGATAGTACATTACTAGTATCTTACCTCTCATTGTATTTAGGCAAGGGCATGTGACCCTAGCTGCAAAGGGCCTAGTACAAGAAATAGTTTTGAGTAGTTTGTTTCAGCACATTAGGTATGTTGGAGATTTGTTTACATACCACCTCTTCTTTCTGGTATTGTGAATTCAAAGGCTTTACAATATAATGTAAATGTTACATCCAATCATCCAATAAGAAGACAAACATTATTTGTTTTCAGGTTGAGGCAATCAAAGAGCTTAAAAAGGCTCATCCAAATGGTCGCTTTTGGCTGAAAGTGGATGCATGTGACATTAAAGTTGCACTGCAAGAATCTGTCAAGGGAAAATGGGACGGTGATATTGACCTGGGAGATGGGAAACTGCAAGAACTGCGAGCAGAATATGATGCCAGAAGAACTGGGGCATGCATTAAAGATGCTGTAGTTACCAGGGATTCACTGGAACTTAAAATACGTAACATAGTTGATGCTCTGAAAAACGATCAGGGGTTTTTAGCTGATGGCCTGAAACAAGCTGATTCAGCTTTTCAGAAAAAATTCAACAGTCCCAATGCATCTCAGGCAATGTTAAAAGCACTCTGTTGGGAGAGAGTTGAATACAACACTCTACTTCAACAGTCCCAGGCATTTTGTGCCACTATTGATGGCCTTCTTACCCATCTGCAACCAGGGTGTGCTCGTGTCCAAGGCTGTTGGAAGCAGTCTTAAAGATCTCCAAGAGGACCTACAGAAGTATCTCAGAAACCTGTTTGTAAAGAAGAGACAACCAGCAGCTACTCATGTTCTGGCAATTTTGGTTTCTGAAGAGCGGCGAAACAAAAAACCATATGCCATACCTGTCCAGTTTGTTCCCTATTGCTCCATCAGGGATCAGTATATTCGAGACATTACTGCCAAAGTCAAGACAGAAATGGTGAAAATGGATTTGAAACCAGTAGGTATGTTTCATGGCTCAATGCAAGTAGGATTTAGGGAAAGCCACACTGAATATGCCATGATGATTGAAAGGTTGAAGGCCTGGGGGGATTACTCCCTATAATGGCCTATATTGGGAGGCTACGCCTGAATGGGGGTACCTTTTTCAGGCTTCAGGTATATGAAAGATTAGGGATTTCACAAGTTGAGGTATATGAAAGGGTAGGGAGATCAGTCATTTCGGTATTTAAAAGGGCCTATAATTATAATATTTTGAATAGATGCCCCTTATGGCTGCATCATTTTATTTATTAAACACACTACATGAAAAGACGCCATAAAGTAGGTATGTAAAAGGGGTACCTTTTTTTCAATAAAAGGCATATAAAAGGGGTACCTTTTCTGCCAAAATGGTATGTGAAAGGGTGAGGGGTTGGACCTTGGGGTGGAGCCTCCCCCGGGGTGAAGGGAATTGTTTATTACGTTTCCTCCTGTACCTTATTATTTACTGTTAATGCTACTCTATCTCTAGGATTAGTCACAGATGGTGAATTTAACTCTCTGCGAACACAAGGAGAAACCAGACCACTACACATTTGGCAGCTGCTTCATGATGCACGTGAGAGTGTATCAAAAATCAGCCGAGGAAACCTGCTTAAAATGTTGCTTCAAATTGGAGGTAGGTATTTCACTTTACAATTCTATGCTTGATAGCAAACTTTACTATTTGTAACTTCTGCCTGTGTTAGGAGTTTGCTTAAATGGACCAAATTACAACATTTGTTAACTTTAAAATAAACGAGCTACTATGTGCACTCTTATTGGTCCACAGCTGTGTTTATACAAGAGTTTCCAATTCACACATATTTTTGAGAATTATTTTATAAAAGCAACAGATCAATTTTTTCGATGTTTCAGCATGGCCTCATCTGAACACTCGGGGTGGGGAGGGGGGAGGGGGTGGAAGAATTCTTGAAAGTTATGCAACCCTTCAACTATGTCTCGGGTTTGCATAAGTGTCTAGAATTTTCCCAACCCTCCTGGTGTTTAGGTGAGGCTGTGTAAACATGGAAAAAGTGCTCTGTTGCTTAAACAATAAATGACTTTCTTTTGTTTGGTAAAATGATGACTGTTTACTGATAACTTTCTGGTTTGTTCTGTTCTAGTTGATCCTGATGGGAATCCTGTCACTGAAATCACTGATGAGGCCATACCTTTAACCATCATTATCCAACTGAGAAATCTGCAAGTTGTCGATGGCTTAACATTGGAAGATGCAGTTACATTTGTGCGTCAAAAGCTGGTCCCTGATGGATATCAACCACATCCCTTTCGAGCCGACACTCCTGAAAGCTTTCTTGACAAGCTGCGGTCAATAGTAGCGACATTCCGTTTCCGATACCGTGTTGAAGAATTAAAAAGGCAGGGGTTGGACTTCAGCACATTTCTCTACATTCCTGAAGTTGATCCAATAACAAAGGACAGATTTCATGAAAGGGAAGACCACTGCCATATTCTTAAGAGAATCTGGAAGCACACCAGGGAAGGTAAGAATATTATTTCATTAGCCCAGAGGAGACCCTATTATTCTTCTTGAAAGAATGTTAATGATTATCACCTTGAACTTGCCATGTTTTCAAAAAAGTAATTTGTTGATTATGGTAAAATTAACGATTAAATAGCTGCCTTTTTTTGTGAGGGGGGGGAGGGGGTGTCATATTTCTGTGTCACCTGGTCACCTTCCAGGTCATTTTTAAAGACATAGGAGGGGATCGCCAGAGTGATTGCATGACTCACAATGACCACTTACATATGTACAAGATAAAGAGAAAGCTGCTGTCATTTTGAAATAGAATTTTTTAATGTTTTGTTTCTGATTATGGTAACATTAACAATAAAAAGTTGCCATTTTTTATGGGGGTGGGGGGTCATATTCTGTCACCTGGTCACCTTCCAGGTTGTTATTTTCAGGGAGATAGGAGAGGATTGCTAGAGTGATTAAATGGTTCACAATGACCATTAACATCTGTGCCAAATAAAGGGAAAGCTACTGTCATTTTCAAATATAATTCTTAAATTAATGTTTTTTATCTCAGGTGGATTTCAGGGAATGAATCTGCAAGGTTTTGATGAAGCAATGTTGGATGCAGGCACTGGTTTGACCCATGCCTCCTTAACTGGGGAGCGAAAGCAGTCGGTAGGAGATGCAGAAAGGATGCTATCTTTCCTAGTTGCAAAATTTCTGCGTGAACATGGTTACATCCAGGAAGCAAAATACATTGATATCATTGCAGGTTAGCACTCGTTCACCAAGTTGAAAAGTACCTTTGTTGTAACCCAGGGTTGTCTGCCTACCTTCTCCCTAAGCCATGTCAACTACACCAACCTGGGAAAGCTACCAGGTGTAATTTTTAACTTATTTATATAGAGTTTTCTAAAAAAAAAACTAACAATTAACAAATCAGCGCTTAGGCTTTAACAGTGTAGATCAGTGATAAACCCTAGAACACTGCTCGTTTTGTTACTGGATCTCTTCTCTCGATTTTCTGCCTAAGAAATAGGGTTCTGCTGTCGTGTCTACTCTGATGATAAAGAATATAAGGTATATTGTCTAACCTCATATGGATACCAATTCTTTGCAGGATGGCATGAGGCAGCTGATGGGCGAGGACTCTCTGAGTTGGAGCGATGCAAGCGCAACTATGAAATGCTGAACATGATATTAGATGAGTGGATACCATGGCATAAGGAAAACCCAGACCTTTCAACCGTCGATGTCAACAAGTATGTTAATTTAAATAATCAAGTCCACATGCACAATTAGTACTAATGGTACAAAACTTAACTACAGGTATATCAAAAACAAAAAATTATCAAAACTTAAAATCTGCTTGCATTGTACATACTTTATTGGTGTGTTGTTTTTTTTAAAATGAAACATTTAAATAAAACTTTTAAAAGGAAAATTTCCTCAAAAATCCAGTTTTTATGTCAAGTTTAAGCCAGAAGAACATTGCATAACTTAATAATTTGTTGCTGTGTGGTAATTTTTAGGCCAATCAAAGGAATTTGTGGATTTTCTCGGGAGACTGTTATTGCAGTAACCACCAACATTGAGAGCATTGAATTTCGCAGAAGAGAAAATGGCACTCATGGCTTCGAGGAACATCCACGTGCTGGCACCACCGATGATGTTGAAGCTTTCTTTGCACTGCTGCATCGTTTCCTAGGTCTCATTTTTACTTTGAAAGAATTTAAAGCTCTCTGGAGGAAACTGGTAAGGTGAGGAAAACAAGTTAATGTTATTGAATATATTATTATATACTAAACAATTATTATTGGATGAGGTTGAGCATGATATCATGAATTATCAAAACCAAGGACTGTGTTATCTGCCGAAGCTGAAGGCAGAGGCAGATAACACAGACAGGAGGTTTTGATAACTCGTAATATCATGCGAAAACCGAATTCAATAATTCTTTTATTATACACTTTTCGCATAAGTCATCCTCAGAAACAGAAGTGAAGCATTCAGCCATTTTGTTTCTGAGGAGAACACTCCAAGGGGCTTAGTAACCAGGCAGACGTTGAACTTCACATGATAAATGCAATATCTGCAGCAGGTATTGCATTTATCATGTCAAGTTCACAAGCTATTGTGAATTGATTGAATGCTCTCAAACAATCAGATTT
>JAHPZR010013316.1:0-5000 GCA_019787425.1 Platygyra sinensis
CATCATCATCATCATCATTATCATCATCATTATTATTATTATTATTATGCAGTAAAACAATCTGTATGCACAGTAAAATAAAGCAACACCGGCGCATAGCGTAGCCTGTGAGCTAAGCGAAACTTAAAATAGTGTGTAAAAAAAAATGCATATACATATGTTAAAATCATAATCTAAATGTCTAAAGCTTATTCCCATAACTATTCATGGTTCGTTTATTAATCGGGATATTAATATCATCATGTTACTACTACAAAAGCTCTTGCAATGTTCAACGTCGCCGATAAAACCGCCTTCTGCATTCTCTCTAAGACTTGAGTAGTCTTTCGTCCAACCAGTGATTGCACACTAATCTCTGTCTCTTTCGACCACCCACCAAGCACATCCATGATGATATTATACTGGTGCACATCGTATCCTTTGTATTGCTCCTTTTGTTTCAAATTTAGTGGACCATACTTCATAGTTTTTTCTTCGCTCTTCTTCTCTCGATTACTGATCCATTATTATTATTGTTGTTGTTGTTGTTATTATTATTATTATTATTATTATTATTATTATTATTATTATTATTATTATTATTATTATTATTATTATTATTATTATTATTACAAGTGAAACCGGTATAACAATATATAATTATAATCCCATAGAAAATTGGTAAATGTGAAAAGGTTAAAAAAAAAATATAGTAAAAAAAAAAAAAAAAAAAAAAATAGATTAGGGTGTAAATTTAAGGCCTGGATATTTTTCAAAATATTTTTGTCTTATAATTACAGATTGGATTTATAACCTTCATGCAATAAAGTGTTAGTATACACATGTAACCCTATTGGGTTCTGGGATTTTCATATCACATAAATAGCTATAAACTTTATATAACTTGTCTTCTGTGGGAATCAATGTTGTGACAATTTTATATTTGAGTTCATCATTGACTAAGAGGAATGCCATTGAAAAGTCTTTAAGTCACCTGCAAATATGTAAAAAAGAGTAAGCAAAAAGTATTTATTTTGCTGAAACTGCTACTTTTCTAAAATGTACACTGTAAATGGCCTTCTCAGTGTGTGAAAAAAAAATTCTGTTCACCTCGAAATGAAAGGTTACCGGGAGAAATGTATGTTTGGTTTTCTTGTAAAGCAATAAAGTTGTCAACAAAAACTAAGCTGGAGTTTTTTTTAATCAAATTCACAGCTACTACTTGGCTACTCCCCCCCAAGGGGGTACTCTAATATGAAAATGTCGGCGGTGCTTGTTGAAAAGGTACCAAAAGCTTATTTTGTGGGCGTGGCCTGGACCTTATTTACACGCCTAAGAGATATCATTTCTGTTAGTAATAACAAAATAATTTTCAGTGGCATTACTATTTTTAAGTAAAAATTCAGAAAAAAATGTTACTTGCTTAAGAAATATAACTACGATTTCAGTCATATTTTTTCAAGGCGATGACCTTTCAGACCCCTAAAGGTACTGCAGCGGTCATTTTAGATTTTAAAACCCCAAGCAGTACCAATTCACAAATTTCACCCCCTGAAAGGTACGACGAGCACCCCCGTTACTTTTAAAGGGGATTACCCGCCCCGGGGGCTACTTCCCACCTAAGTAAAGAATCCTTTTTGACAAAGCAATAAAATTCTACAGCCCTTAAGTCCTCATTAGGTACACATCCACTCTCTACTGGCAGTTAATAATGCACACATGGAGCTTGCATTGATTAGCAAGAGAAACAGTGTCTTAAAAAGGGGAAACATTTGTCATGTAAAACTTAAAATGGACGAAAGTTAAAAGCTTAAATGTTCAATCCCTTGTATCATCAGACGGATTCAAAAAAAGCCTGGGTCTTGTCAAAATGCAAGCCAACACATCATACAAGCAATTTAAGTTAATAGAAATAGCACACTGGTTAACCTCTGAATAGCTCTCTAGCTATATAGTTAGCCTAAACAGTTCTTTAGTTAGGTTGAGCCTGAGGTTAGGTTATTTATTGGAGTCGGGGATTTCTGGCATGTATGGCTTTCATTTGTCATGAAACCTGCAAGCCATTTGAGGTATTCTGGATGGCTTACATAAGACTTGGCTAGCCTAAATAGCACTCTGGTTAGCATAAAGATACATCGTGCTGCTTTCAGTAAGCTTTATATTGCTTGCTTGGATTTTAGCCTTTAATTTAAATAGATGAGTTTCAGGCCTCATTTGAATTGAAACATTGCTTTTTTTTAAATGCTGCTGAAGGTCCTCCAATAATTGAGAATAAATTGCCTTTAAAATTGCCAAAAATCTTCTAATTATTTTTTCTATAAAGTAGAAAAATATCTGGTCAAAAAGCACATCTTGAATGGTTCAGGTAATGAGTGTGTGTGGCTTAGAAATAACTATGTTAAAACTGAGAGGCTGGAGTGGACTCACAAATACCATGTTAAAACTGAGAGACTGGAAAGGGCTTACAATTATAACTACGTTAAAACTGAGAGGCTAGAGTGGGCTCACAAATAATAGGACGTACGGGTAACATGTCGATAATTTCGAAAGTCGATAAAAGTCGATCATTGTCGATTGAATTCGATACTAATCAGTCGACAAGTATCGGAAATGGATAAAAGTCGATTCCACAATTTCTTGTGATTTTCGACTTTCATCGATTTCAATCGACAAGTATCGGGAATGCAAAAAACGATGCATGCCGGGAGAGGAGACGATAGGGAACCCACATGTTTATTTGCGAACTATGCTTGATAATATTCAAAGGTAGAATAAAACACGCCTATTATTTCCTTGAATCTTTTGTTAAGCCACGCAAGCTTTCATTTAACGTCGAGATGGTGCGATGCTTTATCTTTTTCTTCGATATATTAAACATCCAGTCGCCGACGCTTCGATCGTTACTCAATGCTGCGTTGTTTGACTCTTGTTTGTGCCTGCAAATCAACAACCAGTTGAAAACCTTGTGATTATCGACTTTTATCGACAAATTTAACTTGTCGCTTGACAATTATCGACAAATATCGAGTACCATCGACTTATCGACTACGTTTTCGATGATCGATTTTGATCGACATGTTACGTCCTGCAAATAACTTTGTTAAAACTGAGCAATCAATAGATACCTAAACATGTTATAATCCATAGTTTAACTCACCAGTAAATTAAAATGTCCTCATTAGTGGGCATTCCTGGTTATTAATCCCACAAATTACCTGTAGACCACAAAATGCAAAAGAAACAAAAATCTATGTCTGTCAATACACGCAACGGGAGGATGCAAATTTAAAGTTAAAAAATGATCTTATTTAAACGTGAGTACCACCGTTTTATTGAAGTTTACCACTGGAGTTGAAAAAAATGTAATTCTCATAAACTTCCCTGAATTTGCTATTAATTATCTTGACTCTTTGCTGTCCTATGACAACCTTCACCCTTAAATTCAAATACTAAATCATTATTTTTTGTGGCCCAAATGACCAATTGGTCAATATTACAAATACACGACTCGACGAAGATTCATTTAACACTGTCAACCCGTTTCCAAAATCTATTTTCTTCCTCCGAGTCGACATAAATTCCAGTTGTCTAAGTTTCAGCGCGATTCTATCGGTAGCACTTATACAAAGCTTCACACACGATTAACATCAAAGACATAAGCTTAAACCAGTCTTCAAAATAAAATCAGATCATTGTACGACAAGAGACGCTTACCTTAGACCTCAGGTCCCAGTAAATTTCTGTTAGAACAGTTATTGTTTGCGAAACGTCTGCAAAGTTTGGATAGCCCAAAGTTTCTGCATGCTCATTTCATATTCCTCTTCATTCGGCATACAAATAAAGGACATATATTCTGTGTTTGGGGACTCGTTTTGGCCGCGTCAAGTAGGAAGAACAGCAACAAAACTATCCTATGTAACTCAAAACTCACTCCACTGTCCACTCCACTTCATTGCCAGTCGGCGGGCAGAGCTGAAAAATGTCTGTGCATGCGTGCGGTTGACTCTGTTTGGCGCGTTTTCGATCGTTTGATCAATAAAAGTTTACCGCCTTGAACAACGATGTTCTTGCGGGTGATTTCCTGGCGATTACCACCTTGGACAAGAAGGAACTTGACGAATTTTGAGAACAATCCAATTCAACAAAACGTCTCTGACATACCAAACTTATTTCTAAAGCCGGCAAATCGTGGGAAGCGTTGCTCGACTCTCACTGCGCCACTGGGTGAGTAGGCTTGTCTAATGTCCACACTTTACTTGAACAAGATTAGCAATTAATTGATTAGCAATTATGCCTTGTATGCTTAACATAATGACCATTTTATTCCCAAACAAGGCCACGAAATAGCGGTGAAAGTGACAAGTCTAAATCATATGTAAAAATATTGAAGATCCGTTACCAGGATTCATGATAAAATTAAGTGTAAACATTCTCTGGTAAAAAGTTTAAAAAGACTATGAGCTTTCCACAGACTGAACTGCTGTCTTCAACGGATAAAAATGTGTGAAGAATAAAAGCGAAAGAAATTAAAATAAAACGGAGACTGATTTCGCATAAAATTAAAAGATAAAAGTATGTGCAAAAAAGAATGTTAACAATGCTAAGAAAAATTAGTGTTTCTTTAGGAGAATGTGGTATTGTCTTGGGAGCGGGCACGAATTATTGTCCGCCCCAACAGTTTTTGCCGTGTGCCATGACTCCAATGTCTTTCTACTCCGATTGTTCGCTTTGTCGATGATCTTAGAATTGTTGAAGTCAATAACGTGATTGAAAGTCCACGCGTGTTTTGCGACGTTTGACCCTTTAGTACAATGCTTAATGTTCCTGATGTGTTCTTTTCTCCTAGTAGTAAAGGATCTTTTGGTTTCGCCAATATAGCTCCAGGGGCAAGATGCACATGGAATTTTATAAATGACATTGCATTGGTCACCTTCGGCAGGTCGAAACTTAGGGATAGGGAAATGTTGTTGTAAAGTTTTTACCGGTCTACTGGTGACTTGGATGTCGTGTTCCTTGAGGAT
>JAHPZR010013317.1:0-17500 GCA_019787425.1 Platygyra sinensis
ATTTATATTGATGTGGATTGTTTGATACACATTACTTCTAGTCGTTACTTGAACATTAAATATGAGGGTAAAACTATAAAGCTAAGGGTTCCTTAACCTTTGAAAGCGCCTCCACGCAACAAACTGTGGTGAGTTGAAACCGCGCAGCCTTAATTTACTCCACTTTTTCGGAAAAAAAAAAAACAAACAAACAAACAAAAAAAACTGTATTATTTGTTGTTGTTGTTTTTTTTAAGCCAACCTTCCATTATGATTCTGATTTTTGGAGCAATCGAGATACATTCAACCCTGCAGCGGGGGAAACTGGGTTTGATACACAAGAGACAAAGCTATCAACCTACTGGAACACGTCATTTAACAAGATCTGTCTTGGCATGAAGATCCCTGGCGAGGAAACCGCGAATTTTATCACCCTTAACCAGAGTGCTGAGTCGCTGTACTCACTGATTGCTGACGGGCAATTCCGACCCACCTCAGTGGGTCGTGATAAGTGGAAGAGTCTGCTTGGTTCCCAAGGCTCCTTGCAGCGTTACTGCAACATAGAAGGGTTCAATGCAGTAAGTGGCTCACCTAATCGTCCCAAGGCAAGAATCGGTATCATTGCTAACAACGAAGATTATGAATGCAACACCTGCGATTCAAGAATCGGGTTTGGCTCAGGGGGTCACCCTGATGACAGCAACACGTGCGGCATTAATGCGCAAACCTATGTAGATAATAGGCCCAGGCACATCAAAGTCATGGGATACATATTGATTCAGTAACATTAATATAAATAAATCTGCAAAGGAGTATACGCCCTCTGTTTTGATACTGTCACCAGAAAACCAACAAAATTACCTTCGAGCCGTCAATCTTCATGGCCAACATCCATCCGCCACCACTCGTCCTGAAATTGAAATTGTTTTGATTTAGCCGTTTACTTCAATATTAAATGTTCCCTGATTCACTGATTTTATTCGTAATGCAGCTAGTAAGTTTATTGTTCCTAAGGAACAAGGAAATTCTTGAAAACTTTCCATGACACTGAGAGGAAGAAAGTAAAGGGACTATGGTTTTATCAACCAAATACTTTAATTGTGTCCATGAGGAACCAAGGCAGAGCCGGGGGATGGGGGGGTGGTGGGGGGGGGGGGGTTATACAGCTCAATCAGCGTTTTCAAACTTGGTACAAATGTTGGGTTTTGTGTGTGACCGTTTATGAGAAGACAGTAGGTCGAAATATTTTATATATTTTAAATACATTTTATTCCCTCCATTGCCAAGGCCATTCGGTACCTGTTTATGTATATTTAATTAGCCGTCTTTGTTTCGTGTTTGTGTGGGTGTGTGTTTTCTACAACAACCAGAAAAGACATGTGTTAATAAAATCATACTGGACCATGTTTTCATTCAGTTTTGCAGGGGGGGTCCTCCTAACTTGGGGAAAAAACATAAAGTGACCCTCTATTTTGTTATAATCATTCACTCACCAAACCAAATATTTGTGCCAAGTTCAGTTGATCGAAATCCGTAGCTCGAGCTGTATCACTTCCTACCAAGTTATATTTATCTAATAATAATAATTATCTATAATAATAGTAGTAATAATAATAATAATAATAATAATAATAATAATAATAATTATTATCTATAATAATAATAATGATAATAACAATAATAACAATAATAATAATAATTATAATAATTATAATAATAATAATAATAATAACAGTAATACTTCGCTTTGATAAATTATACGATGTTTTTATATTGTAGTCTTGAAAAATTTGCTCGTGCTTATTTATTTCAAATTGCACGAGAAAAGTAATTTGATTACTTGTTAATAATATAAAAGAGACAATTTTTGTCACGCTTCAGTATTTTACGTGGCAAATGGAGGCAACAAGCTACTTCAACTTTATTCGATGAAAATCTGATATGTGAATTCAAGCGTACAAATTCATTCACTCTGTCCAAGTCATGTATGAGAACTGAGCAGTTTCGTTTAACTGTGAAATAAAGTCTTTACTAACAGTTGAATTGAAGAACTTGACCACAAAGCAAAGGAAAAAATCCCTAGTCTGTTGTTTTGATGCGGCTTTCTTGCCAAATGTTTTTCGAGTGGTTGTGAGCCGTGTCTAGCGCCGAGAAGAAACTATTCAATACAGCACAAGTCCAAAATACCGAATAACGAAGGTAAGATCTACCAACAAACGGATTTTCTTAGCTCTGAAGGACATTTAGTAACTTCTCCCGGTTGCTATTGTGAGGTAATTGTATTGAAATTTAGATAAAGAGTATCAATCTTGAGTTAAATTTTGTCCGCCATTTTGTTTGTCCGAACTCAAAGTAGGAAATGTCAATCATTTACAATTTCACCATTTTGCACTCAAATTCACTTTTTTGCATTAATTTGGAATTAATTGACATGTTCTTAGCAAATCAAAATGCAGAAGTTTTTGCTTGTATCTTATTAGTAGTGTAACAAAGTGAGATGTTAACAAGAATAATTAAGGATGAATTATTGAAGGCGAGAACCAAAAAATATATATATGTATATATATAAACTATTTAAGCTAAGATAAAGGACTAATTAGTATGAAAGGGATAAATTAAGATGTTTGACTTGGGGATTTAAAGACGGCTGTTCCCAAAGGATGTGCAGGGCTTCTTTAATTTTTAATTGGACGCTTGTGGAAGTAGAGTTGAGGATTTTAAAACAATCCTCTAAACAATGGGAACGAAAGTTTACTTAACCTCTCTGAAAAATGCTAGCTTTTGACTGAAATTTTTTTTTTTATTCCTCCCTAATTTCGTTCAGGAGGCAACTCCGATACGAAAACGATTAAAGTGAAACTGTAAATAGAGTTACAGCTAAAGAATATTTTTGACTTACACATTTTTGTTATAGAGCTCCTCACACGACCAAGCTGCGTAAAGAAAAAGGTTTAATTAAATTTATTTAACACACAATTTGCTTGGAATTAAGGATAATAGTAGTGTCTGTGTGAATAGTGGGAGTAACAATTCAGCGTTTCTACAGCTTCTGAAAGGGATTTCCTTTACTTCTGTTTCTGATCCTTATATGTGACCTTCTATTTGGGAAGGTTCGTTGTCAAACAATAATCTATGTTTCAAATACTTAAGGCGCTCAAACACTTTTATGTCTCTTAGGTTTCTTACAAATGTATTGTGAAGTAATACTTCATAAACGAGTGGGAGTGTTTCATGAGGGTTTCCAAACACAAGAAAACTGTTTTTAAATGTTCGGAAACCCCTGATGAAACTCATAGCCCGAGTTTATAAAATGGCTTCTCAAAAGGGTCTAATTTAATAAACGGTCAGTTTTTGTTTCTTTTGCTTTATTAGTGCATGTACATAATTTTTATTTTTGTTTTGTTTTTTTCTTTTTTATGAGAGGTGTTTTTCTTTCTTACAACTTCGGCTTTTTTAATTAGAAGCAGTCGCACTTTGCAGTTGCAATTTTGATAAACGGATGAAACATCTACGGAAGGTCTTCCCGTTTTCGACCGCTGAAAAGTTGCTAAAAGGAACTTTTTTTGCTCAAACGTCCAAAGCCTAAAAGTACTCAGTACAAATATAAGTGGGCGGTTTTTGTTTTCCGAAATTAGCAAGCTGCGCGCGAGAAAAAAACAATACCCTTTACTGGAGCAGGGGAGTGTGATCTTCACTGAGTGCAAACTCCTGAAAAAAAAAATAGCAAGGCCTGGACTGCATTTCCCTAACGCGTCAGGATTACAAAGTTCGTCCAGGAAGTGGCTAATAAGACGGGTGGTCGCTATCTGCCTTGTTCGTTGTAATGTTAACTGCAAAGAATGATTACTGCAACCTGGCAGTTAGTAAGCATTTGTCAAGTACCGCATTCTTTTGCTAATTGATTTCCAAACACACGAGTTTGGCTATCCCAACACGTCTGCCTCGATATCTTATTAGGCGTGTCTAGATCTGTTTTTTATCGGATATCAAGTAGCGTCCACGTGACATAAATAAGGCCACACAATTGTTAATTACCCCATGCGTCATTAATGAGTTTGAGAATCGTTTCTGATCATTGTTAAATTGAGAAACAAGAATTGGCGAGGTGAAATTTTGACTGATATCAAAACCAAACTGTACCTCGGCGAAGCCTCAAATCCGAGTCGCAAACCAACAACCTTAACTATTAGATCACACCCCATGTGTTAGATAAAAATGATTCACACCCAAAAACGTGCGAAGTTTACTCGCTGAGGCATTTAAATGATCCAATAGTGTTCTCACATAAATCATCATCGGTGCAGTTGTGTGTTGCTGTAATACACTCGTCCACATCTAATAATGGAGATAATATTAAACAAGACCGTTACATTAAAAAAAAATCCGCTTGAAGCCCTCTTAAGCTAAATAACGCTATGATAAAAAGGTACTTTCTTGTTACTTTTCGCTTGACGGCGTGACTACAATATTGTTATCAAACAAGTGCACTGAGGAAGATTTATCAACTACTTTCATATAAACAGTGTGTAAAAAGATAACAGTAAAATAAACGAGGACGTTTATTTTGATTCAGAGATATACCCCGTATTTTTTTAACAAAGTTTTTTTCCCCTTTAATTTGAAAGTGACCCAGACGTTTATTTTTGTCGTAGGAGAAGAATGACGTACATAAATATAAATATGAATAAGCTGATGTTGATGTTGGTCTGCCTGCTGGGAAAACTTGCATTCAAGAACATTTTTCTTTTTGTGTAGTCAGACCTGTATTTCACACAAGGTTATAGTTAGGGTTTCTTACGAGACAACACTTCTTTTTCAATCTGGAGCCGCGTAAAATACATCAAAATAATTAGCCTCTTCTGAGAGCATTTTCAGTGTTGATCCAAAAAATCTGTTGACCCATAAATGTGTTCCAAGAAGCTCACAGGGGTTTTTTTTCCCCTTGCTATCTTTTCAATAAGGAAACAAAAATGTAAACAAGAGACAATATCTAAGAATTTGTGCATTTCACATCCTACCCAGAGTTCAAATGAATGTACTTAAATAAACAAACCAAGCATGGAGAACACAATTTTAATCTAAACTTCACTAGATGTCGGTTGAACGTGGACAACTCGAGATAAAAAGAAAACTTAAGTGCTTAAACTGCAAAGCTATGAACAAAGATCCTGCTTGATTGAACGTTGGATCTTGCCGGAGGTTTAATCAGCCAAATTTGAAAAGAAAAACTAAAATAAGTCAAAGAAGACTATTGAAAGGCTGACACATTTACAGCGTGCTATATTTATAACAATAGTTCAGGTTATCAGACCAGCCATCTTCAGGCTTAGATGACACTGAATTATAAAAAATTGGGTCATAGACAAACATTGATCCCCAGTCCGTGGACTACTCTTAAAAATAATATTCTAAACGAGTACCATTTAAAGTTGTAAGCTGCTATAGCTTGCTTGTTTTGTTCTGGAACCACTGAACACAAAATAGACAAGTAGATCCCTATTGTTAAGTATAACTAGGCTAAGTTCGCTGTATTGTTTACCATTATTCAGACATTTACTTATTTCCTATCATTCGATCATGTCATCTTTTAGCTTGTGCATGTGTAGTGGCTGACAGATCGCATGGAATAATATTGACAATTATGTTTGCCATTATACCCGGGGGATACTCCCAGAAAGGCTTGGTGGGGGTATGCGGATCACTTCCACAAACTTTTACTCCATTTATGACCAAAATCTGCAATTTTTGCCACCCTATTTATTATTTGACCAAAATGTTGATTTCTGATGATGAAAGGTTTCGCAAAGCACTTTAGAATAAATATAAGCGATATAGATGAAATTGAACGACGTTTCGATAACTCCATGTCATCATTATCGAGTTCGAATTATATGATAGAATTGATTGTATATATAGTAGTAGTAGAAGTGTGAAATATGTATGGAATTAAAAAGGGTATTAAGTGTTCAATTGTTATGTAAAAAGTTTGGCGCGAACAGAATCCGATTGCGTGTTAAGTTATGGTTTTATGTTCCTCATGAACAGCATCTCGTAGATTAAACAGTCCAACTTTGTGGGGCATTTCTTTAGGACTGTAAACTGGTCTTGTAGATTAGTCGGTTGCAGCTTGTGTTCTTCTTTGATACCCTATTTATGACCGTTGCAGTGGGTACAGTTACCCTAAACATAAGTTATGAAGGGCTTTTGGTGTCGGTGTTTTTCATAATTATAAAAAAAGTAGCTTCTTCCAAGAAACATACCCAATATGTCCAGACTAGAGTGCTAAACCACACCCTACTGATGACCAAAGTGGCTAAAAAAAACCCGACCCTTTTGGGGCTGCACATACCCGTGTAGCCCATATAAGGGAGTAGCCTCACCCCCCTGAATTATTTAACTTGTGCTTCTCCTAAATCAAATATTAGACTGGGTTCCTCACTCACATTTCAATGGCTTTTCATGTTATTATGTTTTCACTTGTATGATCGTGATACGGTTGGTACCTCTTATTAATAATAGCCATTGATAACCAAATGATGAAATTTGATAAAACAAGTTTACGCTTTTCGAACTGATTTGTGTTTAGCAGTTGTCTGATGGGCTCCTGCAGTTGTTTATTTCAAGTACAATTATTCAAAATGGTGGCTAGAAGCTGTACATGATGAACATAAGCAGAAGTTATGTGTAAATTAATTATACAATGTACTAGCTGGTAATAAAATAAAAAGTACTCATTTTGATTATTATTTTTAGGTGTAGTCCATTTTAGGATAGTTCATTGAGGTAGTCCACGGACTGGGGCAGGGCCGTAGCCAGAATAAAATTTTGACTGAAGCAATGTCTATGAATAACTTATGACTGAGGCAATCAGTCCATGGTTGAGTTCTCTTCCTAGGTATTAGGTACTATAAACAACAAAAGCCAAAGAAATGACCGAGGCAAGTGCCTCGGTTGGCCTGTTACTAGCTACGGCGCTGTGGGGGTCAGTGTTTTGTCCATCACCAAAACAAATTATATTACAATATTATATAATCATTATTTTACGATAACTGCAGAAATTCACGCGCGCTCATTGGCTAATTTTTATTGTCCATATGCGGACATACACATGAATTTAAAATTCATGCGACGCGTCAGCGAGCGAGAGCCGACAATTCGACAATTTGTTAAATGGTGCCAATGTTTGTCCTACCAGTTCAATAGCTGTTTCGTTCATAAAAAAGTAAATGTTCCTTTCGCTCATATAAGTTCATTGAGGTCGACAAATAAGACACATTCTCATCAAAGCCTACCACAGTAGCATGCATGAGATTTACCCATTTTCAGGTCACTTTCCAGCAAACAAATGCTCGACTCATCTCTTCGTCATATTTAACGCCAGGACGAGTCAAATATTCATAAAATTCAGCCTTCAAGTTGGCTTTAGTGCTTAGTGGAACATTCGAAGTCAACTACTCTTCAGTTTAGCGAAACATCTAACAGATGAAAAGCTTCCAGGCTGGCACGAAGCACTCCTTTTAGTGAGTAATCGGGTTGCACAGTTACTATTCCCGCAAGGAACTCGTTTCTACGCTTCAAGTATCCACGAGTTTAAAACTGAGTCAGAATATATTTTACTTTAAAATGATTTAATACTTAAAGACACTAAACATTCCTATTGCCCATCTTTAAGGTGATTGACTGTATGTACGATATCAAAATTGCAAGAAATCGTTGAAGTCATAACAAGTGCTATTGAAAAGTGTGTTTAACGCGCAAATATTTAAGTTCGGGCCGTCTTTGCAACAACAAACGTCACCTTCACATGTTTTTCCGTCTCCCTGATAACCAGCTTTACAACAGCAGTTGTAGGATCCTTCGTTGTTGATACACTCAGCGTTAGCATCACAACCGGATGTTCCTGCAGCGCACTCGTCGATATCTGAAAAAAAATGTTTCATGTACTGAATTGTCTTTGACTAATTTAAGCAGATAGGAGTCAGAGGTTTCGCTTCCTTTACATTTCCAGAATGAATTTTTCATTCTAATTGAACGTTTCTGACACAGAAGTTTATATCTCTGCACACTTGTATGCCCATGCGTCTCGTTGCCTTCAGTTTTTTTTTTTTTTTTTTTTTTGGCAATGAGATGGAACGTTGTTTCTCGATTTTCCATTTATCTAATTCGAGATTTTCGCTCTCTTCTATTTTCTGATAAAAATACTCTGGATCTTGAAGATGAAGGCTCTCGTTAATGGCAGTCTGCACATATTTTGTCATCCTAAGCGATAACAAATGTTTGCTGACGAAATAAACCTGTCTCTCAATGTAGTCAGGTTCAGTTGTTTGAGAACTTCGATATGGTCAGAGTGACACGATATTAAGATGCCCGTTAAAAACAACAACAACAGCAAACAAACAAACCCTCACTGAGCTATATTTGTCTCACCAGTTTTGCAATCCTGACCCGTGAATCCTGCATGACACAAACAACGATATCCTTTAGTCGTAAAACCAGTTTGGCAGGTTCCTTTATTATCGCACGGGGTACTGGCGCAAGGATTCTAAAATGAAGATAAAATAGTGAGAGAGTTATATAAGAGGTAATTATCCCTCATAATTGAAATATAAAAAAATACACATCTTAAGGTATTGCGGTTGAGATGAAAGTAGAAGAAGTCTATATCGCTTAGGGCGCGTTCGTTTGGGATATTCCGGAATAAGAATATATTCCGGAATGTATTGCGGCTATTCTGCAGGTATTCCAGAATGAGAATAGCTCCCAATCAAACGCTTACTAACATTATTCTAATTATTCTTATTCCGGATTGATCCCAAACGAACGCGCCCTTAGTTATTGTTTAAAGCACATCTGTACATGTTAACAAAAGAGTTCTTGAAATGTTCCAGTAGAATTTTGTATAAAACATCAACATTCCCGTATAAAAGCAAGATATTAGTTGTGGTTACATATACCAAGGTAAATAGCATTCCCAAGGTAAAAAACACCAAGGTAAACTCACCACGGGAATTGTTTCACTGAGGTGCTCGCGGTCACAAACTAAACACTTTACCAGGGTTTCATACTTAACTGGCTTCGGCGCGAAAAGCGAAAATGAATAATTTGATTGAGCTTGCTAGCATCATCTTAGCCTGCGTAGCAAGCGTTTCCGTGGAGCAAAGAGCGAAGAAACGGGGTTTTCGGCGTTTTGCCCGCGCGAAAAATGCTCTCGCCCCATTTTTCGCGCGGGCAAAACGCCGAAAACCCCGTTTCTTCGCTCTTTGCTCCACGGAAACGCTTGCTACGCAGGCTAGCATCATCTCGCTTTTACTACTGTTCAGACATTCCTCTACTGCTTTATTGTTATGTCAGTGTTTCATACAGCGAAAAATTAGAAGGCAAAGACTCCACTTGCGCTTTATAAATGCCATAGCCGGCTCACAGTATCTACTACTTGACAGCACAGCAAAATAATTGTGCATGTGCACGCGCTCCCAAAAGTGTTTGGGTTTTTCCACGTCCACAAATGTGGTTTCAGCAGCTAGTGAACGGTCATACATTACATCATTTGTGGAAAGAAAACTTCAGAGTTACTAGGGCAACTTTCGAGTACATATGCCAGCTTGTCGGACAAGTACTTCGGAGACAAGATACGCAAATGAGAGATGCCATCCCTGTCGAGAAGAGAGTGGGAGCATATTTATGGAGATTAGCGGCTGGTGAATGTTACCGCTCATGTGGATTGATGATTGCACTTTCCAAATCAGTCATGATTTTAAGAAAGACCACGATTCTGCTGCCTTCAACGCGCAAAGTTGACTTCCGGGAAATCTAAACCTCACGCCATCTTATTTAACTTCAAATTCCTCTGTTTATTTTGTTGCTTATCTTTGAGGTTTGCCTCGCGATTGGTCATTTTATTTTGGGGTACATGAAAAACCTACGGTAAATGTCATGGGCGATTCTTTTGCTCTTTCTGATGTATCCATGGAAATACAACACGGTAAATTTACCTTGGGAAATGGCGGTCACACACGATTTGTGAGTTTCCCAAAGTAAAGTGCCCTTTTACCACGGTAAAAGGACGATGTGTAACCGCAACTAATGATGACAAGTTATAAACAGATTCGCAGCATCAATCTGCCATTATGATCTCCTTCATTCCTCCAGAGCGTTGTAAAATGTTAGTACAGCTCAGAATATTGTAAAGTTCTAATGGATACTACAAACAGGCGTAATATAAGTCAAAGAAAAATTAACACCGCTAAAAATTAAAATCGCTCTTCTGACTCGCTCTTACTTTTGCTCCATGGTATTGATAATTTGAGTTTTTCTTCAGGTCTTCTTTGTGATCCTCTTGGGTGGCATTATTCAATTCGCATTTGTGTTTTCCATTTTCATTTGTTGTCATCAAATTATAACTGACACAGTTGTGTTCCATGAAGCATAGCACACCACAAAATTCATGATCCACAACGTCAGCTTTGCGAATCATGTGGTTCATCAGACGTTGACCGGTTAACACCTCTTTAAACTCTAAATGACGTCTGCATGCTTCTGAAAGAGATATATTTGAATGATCATAGCCTGACTGAGCTGCTGTTTGAAAGGAAGTAACTGTGCCATTTTGTATATTTATTATCATCATCCGCATCATCATCATCATCATCATCATCGTCATCGTCATCGTCATCGTCATCGTCATCGTCATCGTCATCGTCATCGTCATCGTCATCGTCATCGTCATCGTCATCGTCATCGTCATCATCATCATCATCATCATTTTCTTTTACTTTGTTTTTTTTTTACAAGAAATAACACTAGAAAAACAATCCATAGACTTAATTAGCAGGTAAATTCCAACCATAGTGAAAGTAGAGCTCTCTTAGCTGAGTCGCTCATCTTGCAAATGTCGACGTATGTTAAGATACGAAGACAACACATAAACAAATATGGATGCAACCGGTCGAAACAAATTTATTTTTTTACAGAAAGGGGTAAATTCTTGCCAGGATGAAGGCATTTTATTGATCAATTTGTATAAGCATACTACTTGTTTTTAAGTGTGTATTTTTACTGATTATGTGAAATAAATAAAGTTTTATTTTTCGGTTAAAGCCAAAACGAATTAAGAACAGAAAACTGAAGAGATATTTTCCACATGAGATAATAAGCACTTAATGACTGGCCCCAAGGGAAACAGTGAGATTTGTTTCCCAACTCAAAACTAGAAAAAATGCGAAAAAATGATTTGCTTGACTCCTACGGTGGCTGCGCTTGCAGTACGAGCGACAGTGAAACCTAGCTATCCTACCAAAACGACACGATGACAGTCTTTTCCTTCGCAGCTAACAAAAAAATAAAGACAATAATTAAGTTGCCCTGCCTTCTTCTAATGCTTAACTTAAGCATTAGAATTCTGGATTTGATTTGACGAAGAACAGCAAATTTTGTTGTAAATGACACAACTATTTTCCTACCTGGCGACAGCGATAGAAGAGCGAGTCGCCAAATGCGGGCGACCCATTTTGGCACCAAATTAATACTTGAAGACACAAAATGTTCAAATTTTCTCCTCTGTTGATCTGATGCTTTTGCCGACTATGAATCCCTTTTCTCCAATAATGATTGCTAGTGGGAAACGTTGCCCGACAGCAATGGCCGTTTGGCATCCAGCCGACTATTACAAATTTGCCGCCATTTCAAGGTGCATGACCTGATCACGTGCGAGTCCAAAGTTAAAGTTGTTGTTTCCCTAGGGAGTTATGAAGCTTTGTTCGTCCTAGGGTGTCATCGAGTTTTGAACAGTGGCACGTGACACGTGCTCAATCAGAAAACGTATTTGAGTTTCAAGGTACAACAAAATCTCATATCCTCCAAGCTCACACCATTAACAAGCCCAAAAAGTCCCCACAAAGAAGATATTTAACTATGTGCTTTCGATTCTTGATGGTTTATCCATGTAGCACTAATGAAGAACCGCTTGGCATGCCGAAGTCATTTACCATGTTATTTACTTAGTAGCATTGCTGCTAATTTGTTCGAGCTATGTAATGTTAGAAATATAATTAGAAATAATGGAAGACAAATTGGTACAAAGCAGATAAGTTTATACACTATTACTGGACAAAATTTATTCACGGAAGATGTTAAAATATGTAACTGCAATATCTGTCAGTGCTTTCCAGGAATTGGCCGCTTGGAAGAGTTAAGGTCATATGTAATTGTACAGATTTTATGTAGGTCGCTACTGTACAACTTAGATAATGATTTAAAACAGTCCGGGATCGTTATCATTTTTGATAACCTCGACCAAAACAAACCATAAACCAATCGTTGTACAGGTTTTCGTTCACGTGACGTTATTTGGTAGCAACAGTGTCATTCAATATGCCGGTCGACGAGGCGCTGCGATGAAAGGAGCTACTCACAACATCACAATGTAGCTATTGAATTAAATTTATGTTTGCTTCATAATAGGTTATGGGATTATGGAATAAAAACAGAAATGTATGGAAGAAAACTGTCTTCGTCCAAAGTTACTGCGAATCTAATTTCCAGATAGACACCGTGTGATATTTGTTCCGCGAGTAAAATGACACAGCGAAGGTAGACAACAAATCTTCTGTTCGCAAAAGCTTTGTTTATTGACACTTATATGATAATAGCTTCCATTTTCACTCAGGCTTCATTTTCTTGGTAGCTGGCGAAGCTGCTTGTTCAACAGTCTGTAGTAAATATAAACGAAAAAGTGACAGTAAATACATCTTCAAGAGTTGTAACTTAATTTCGTTTAGTTTGCGTGATAACAAACAGGATAACTTGTAACAGTTAATTCAGCCGGGTTCGGCGTAGTAACACGTAAAATGCAAGTAGCTAACATGTTCACGGAATATCTGTTCACCTCCAGAGCTAACATTTAGAGAGCTTAAAACATATCTGGCAATACAAACGAGCCGAGAGAGAAAAACCTGGCAAAAAACAGAGGTGTCAAACTCTACAAATTTCACGCGGATTGCAGCGGAAGCCAACCTGACATATGACCTATGTCCTTCCAAAACCACAGGATTTTTGCTGAGCGAAATATTCAAAGATCCCCAGATCGTACCATACAAAAGGGGCAGATCATAAGAGATATACTAGTAGTAATCAAAGATTAGGAAGTGCGTTCTGCAGGATATGTAGTGTGATAATAGAAAGTGGGTTTTTTGAAGAAAAGGAAATTAAAATGGAAACTTCCCTCACACTTCGAGGAATACAGAAAAGAGCCGATGTACAGGCATGACGTAATCGATGTACAGGACAACGAGGCCAAACGCCGCACGTGTTATTTTCTCATGCACGTGTTATTTGGCCACACGTGTTATTTTCTCTTGCACGTGTTATTTTCACTTGCACGTGTATATGAGGCCAAAGCCCCTGGAAAAACTTAGAGGGGCGGCCAAATTGCAGAAAAAAATCTCGATTTCTCACGCCTGCAAACCAAATTAGGGTGCGTTCTCTCGTTCCTCGAGAACGCAACTAGTTCGAGCAAAATTTCCTAAAGCGGCTATTACACGCGGATAGGAGTAGCGTAGGCCTGTTACCCCATTGTTGTCACTCGCTGAATCCAACAATAAGCTTCATCATATAGTGACTGTTGTGCCAGAAAACTGACCTAGTTTGGCCGGCATTTCTTGAAAATATTTCAGGACCACGAATGTGTGGACATTGAATCTTGGACTCAAAAATATAGGCAACTTACCTTTTAATGCATTTGCCGATTGACCTTCTCAGGCGATAAAAATACCCCACGTACGTCAGGCAAACATTAGGCCGGGATGAATAAAATCGTTGTCCCACTTCAATGTCGATATCATGCCGTTCGAATTCAAACTTGAAGTTTTCTTTAGGTCTTGCAGAAGTCTTTTTTGAAGACGCAGTCTTGCCACAAAATCGACATAAATTTGCTGTTATGATTCTATGGGTACCAGCATCCGCCATCTCAATACCTAGGAACACATCAATTACAGATGTAGATATGGCCGCCGTTACGAACAGCACATCGCAAATCAAAATACCCCCGTGCACTTTTTTCACAGATCGTGCACAACACGAAAAACAGATTAAATCCCAAGTACATAGCGTGAAGATTAACGACATATTTTTTGTAATTGTCGCAAAAATCTGCAAGCAACTTAAATCTAATGACAAAATGAAAAACATACCTGATCTGTATGCAAAATTGCAAGGGTTGTTTCACTTTACGAGTAGCATTTTACATCGTTTACGCTGGTCTTCAGCCGCCATCTTCAAAGCACGCGAGGCTCTTCCTTTCTTGGTACTTATCGTATAGAGTTATGGGTAAATTACCCGAGCATAATCGAACAAATAACGAGAAAAGCGAGGAGAATACGAAAATTCTCGATTTTTGAAATGGCCGCCATTATATGACGTCACATGGTTATCAAATATGATAACAATCCCGGACTGATTAAATACAACCCTTATGTTGCGTTTGCTATCATGATGTAGAAAGGAACTATGTTAGAAAAGAGGGGCGTTGTATTTCACTTAACACATTCAACTTGTGATTACAGATTTGTATCTAAATATCAGTTTGGGTAGTCGAAGCCTGTTGAACTTCAGTGAACTTTGTTTAGGGCTTAAATATTCATTCGCCCGAGACCATAATTTGTTGAACAAGTTAATCGTTTAAACTAACCAACGCAACAACAGTGGCTTACCATACACCGAGTAATTTCCTTTGATACGTACTAGAAAAGTGGTGACTTATCCGTCGAGTCTGATAAGAATACATAAGGAGCTGGCCTAACTTGGCGTGATGTAAAAGAAAGTACTGTAAAAAAAACTAGCTACATTAAAGAAAACTGACCTTCAAAGCTCTTTGCCTTTGGAATCCAACAAGCCAAAAACAACATACAAATAAAACTCATAAAATTGGCAGACATTTTGGATTACGTTGAAAATTTCCAGTTTCATTTATTTACTGTTGTTTGCATTTGACTTAAAACAGCTATTGAAACTAATACATTTTATGTTTATTGCTTTTAACAAATAATGGTAGGCCGCTTTATCATCCAATATTTAATGAACTACCACTGCTACCGAAAACACCTGTTTAAAGAGTTAAATAACTTTATCTTTCTTTTAAACGTTGTATTGACAGCATTTCTCTATTTGTGCTAGTACCTCAATGATTGAAAATAATACTACAGAGCTACAACACGTTATATTTTCTAGCGGAAACAAAATAAACCCAAAAAAGTCATCTGCTGTTTGTTTTGTTGGAGTGGACCTTATTACTTCTTGAATTTATGAATGAGCTCTTTTCATCCAGATATTAATTAAATTACGCACAGTCTCTCAATTTTACTACTTGATTGAAGGTACCTAAGCTCCAAGATTCGTAATAAGCTTTTTGAAAGCTTCGCCAGTTTTAATAACGATCGATCTCAGTCCAAAGGCAAAATCTGAAGCCATGGTTGTAGGGAGTATCGGTCAGTGTTTGCCGATGATTAGTTTACAAGGGGCAGATCTAGAATGGAGTCGTGGAAAGTATTTGCATTTGTCAAAATAATGCATGCTGATTTAAAGTCTTTCATTAGATTACAGCCTCTGGCAGGAAGTTCAATTACAGCCCAAGAAGGAGTTTTCATATGGAATCATTCACCCGATCGAATTTCGAAAATTACCTCAATCGTCATGAAAAGTTGTAAGAGAATAAGTCGGAATGGGATCCATTCAGACCATCGGTAATTCTCTTGAATCACTCAACTGAATTAATCATTTCACGATCAATGCTCCTTTCACTCACATAAATATGAAAAAAACCCTAAATAAATGAAATTACTGATTTCATTGAATTTTCGGGATCAGGATCTACACATAACTAACAAAACGGGGAAAAGGACTCTTCATTCCTTCGCTCACTCATTTATTATCTTCCTTACCTTTTTCTTCGCTTGTTAGTTCCACTGTTCGTTCATCGTTCGATCAATCCGGCATTCCTTTATCTCTTCACTTCTTTCTTTATTCTTTCAATATTCTCATAGCATTATTAGCAAAGCTGCCATTAATCGCTAGCTCAGTATACGCAAGGCTGCATCATTACTCACCGCGTGAGAAAGATCAATCTTGCTTCGCCATTTTCTTTTCCACTCGAGTTGCCCCTGACTGCGTTTTGAAGAACTCCCCTATCTAACTCTCCAACTCTTTACACTTCTTTCGTACTCTCCAAACTGAAAGCATGAATCGATTTAACAATTACATTCCGTGTTGCAGTGCGTCTGTTCAGTAATAGAACAAAAAAGTGGCACACGAGACGTAGCCACATTTTGACGTCTTCTGTGATCTTTTACTGAACAGACGCACGGCAACACGGAATTTATTTATTTTATATAATAACAAAACAAAATACTGGAGATAAAGCTTTTTTAATTTCAAAATATTTTAACATACGTAAAAGCCGGCTTTTGCCCCGCCTTTGCCCATTTTGGCGAACACGAAAAAAAGGCCATTTGACGTGATCTATGATCTATACAAAATGAAGCAATTTCATTGGTTACTGTGCGTAGCATAGAATTGTGATTGGTCGAGAAAAATTACATCACTGTCAAACCTGACTCGAGCGTCGCTTCTCGTGGAATGAAAACTTACAGTGAAAGCAGAATTGAACTGCAAAATCTACAAATCTTGAAGAAAATGCTGGAAAAATCAAGTCAGTTTTTGTCATCGGAGCAGCCCTGTGAGCCGAAAAGCTTGGACGTTGCCTTTAAAATAACTGGGTTAAGATGAAGTTTTTTAAATAGCTTTCAAGCAAGTCCAGACACATGTATACTGATACAAAAGTCTTGACAGCTTTTTTAACCAACACTTTCTATGTTGAAACACAATGACATGATAATATGAATAAAGTACAGGTAGAAAATGTAAAGCAGTTTCCAGAGCAGAACTACATTGTAGCTACTGATCTAATTGAGGTTTGGAATCTTTTGTCAATTTCTATCGAACAAGCCTTTCATGACTCATAGTCTGTCTTGATCCAGTTCAGTTCATTCATCTCAATGATTGTTTTTAGAAACATTTTTACAGAATTATTTATCAACACAATTACAGAAGTGTTGTATTATGTGTATGGTTTTATTAAATTAGGAGAATTAACATGCTTTCTTTTCCATAAGTTTAAAAGTTTGTTTCAGTTCAACAAATACAGATCAATATACATGTAATATGCATTAAGTAAGGATAAGAATTACAGTGTATCGAGTATAAACTTTCACAGAGGAAGGATATTTGAAATTAAGAGGAGGTTAAACTCAAGATTCCGAAACATATTTAAGTTAAAAAAATATACTTACTAATTTTTTTTTTAATCAGTAGTTTTATATATGGTAGATTAACTCTCAATCATATGTTGATTATGAACTTTAAAGTTCATCCATTATTAATTATAAGAGGTTGTTACATCGCTTTGGTTATTGCAGATATGATATGTATGTTATGCATGTATACTATTTTTTAGAGAAAAAATGTGGACATT
>JAHPZR010013317.1:20000-22500 GCA_019787425.1 Platygyra sinensis
GTTGATGGAAAAAGGTTGGTTTTTAGAGGTTGAAAGTCAGCTAGGCAAATCATTTAAGGTATATGTATAAACCACGGCGTTTATACGGCGTCGAACGCACTCTCATAATCTTTGATTACTAATAGTCTATTTAAATAACAGCAGTAGCCTAAAGAAAGGCCACCACTGAACTCACACAATACATAAATAAATCAAAGTGCCTATGAGACACTCAACTTGCACTGACTTAATAGCCCTTTTCACGGTTAGCTTTTCTCATTTGCATTACAATGTAATTCAACGTGGATGCGAGGCAATTTCGGGCTAAAACTGCAAAATAGCCCGAAATTGCCTCGCATAGCTGCTAGATTTCATTGTAATGCAAATGAGAAGGGTTAACCGTGAAAAGGGCTATTGCTTGTCACTGACTTGAGGTTTAAATTCGATCGTAGGTTAAAGTAAAAACTCACTGGCAAAAAGCAACGTTGGAGAATACATGAGGAGATGTAATACTGTTGCAAACATTTATGAAGCTATTGGTGATCCTCGTCCAGGACAATTATATGGCTTCTTGTCCGATCAGCAAAGTCAATGTAATTGGATTCTCAGTTTAATTTATATTCTTTTTTTTTTCATTGTTTATTTCCCCAAGCGAATTCCGTGTTTGTTTCAGTTCTTTTTTTTTTGGTTACCTTTAGAGAGATCTTAAAAATAATAGCAATAAAAAAAAATTACCCAACGCAGAGTCAGAGTACCACACGGACAGCACCGTGTCTCTTCCTCTCAACGAAGTTATAAGCCATGCTCGGAGGGCCGGTTCCTGCTTGGATTGGGGACCAAATACTTAACTCGGTATTGTAAAAACGTTTTCTTTTTTCTTCTTTTTCCAAGGCGATATTAGAGACTATCGAACTTTCAGTGTTGTGTAATGTCTTTATTTCTATTTGTCAACTATTTTGTTCAAATAATTTATATATTATGTCCGTATTCATATTTGAAGTATTTAATGGTGAGCTCCCGCTTCTATGCAGCTGTCTCGAAAGAGGTTGTCCCACAACAGCGCCAATGCGCATACGACAGTTAAATAAAAGATACACGCATGGGATTGTTAACAACTTATTATTTACGAAGTTATAAATATGTACATCTCGATATGCTTGAATTCGAATGTGACAGCGCGATGCTGTTAGTGAGTTCTTGTGTGCTAGTTATTACTTGGGTGTGTAGCCACGTGATACGGTTCCAGACGAGACACACGAATTGGCCCTTGCCGGCTCACCACAGAGTCTCCAGTAGCAGTGGTTAGAGCATTCGACTAGACCACGGAGGGTCGTGGGTTCAAATGCCATCTCGGACTCGGTTTTTTTTTCCGAGTTCTCTTTACCTTTCAAAAATGAGCATGAAGCATAGTGCACCACAGAATTCTTTGTTCGTGACGTCAGCACTGCGAATCACGTGGTTCATCAGACGCTGGTCGCGGACTGCTTGGGTAGCTCTAAACTTCAAATTACGAAATTTCTCCGAAAAATTACACAGTTTTCAAAGCCATTTCCTTCCGTCTTTGTTGTTGTTGTTGTTGGTTTTTTTTTTTAAATAGCTGATTCAGACTCCATAGAAGACAGAATGAGTAGATTTTTTCCATATGAATCAACCTTCTGTTTAGTTAATCGCCAAGTCTTGTAAAGATTTAGCTTAATATAAAGCAGTCACAAAGTTTTAACTAATAACAAAGAAAACTAACCTTCACAACCCCTTGCTTCAGCAATCAGACAGGTTGAGAGAACGAAAATATAGGTGCAGCACGTGTTAATGTAAGACATGGCCTGTTTTATTGAAAATTTCTAATTTGAAAGATGGAAGACTCTTGCACTCCTCTCATGCATGTGGCGTTCTAAAGCTCCGTGCAATAAAAAAAAACTTCCGCTTATCTTACTCGTACATGCAGAGGGTGCTTAATTAATCACTGTTTCCAAACAAATCCCTCACGGCTTAGTTTGTTTGCGAAAATACTAAAATATTTTACATAATTCTGCTCTACAATTTTGGCATATTGTGACCTCCCGTCTGTGAATGTCTCCTGGAGCGCTACAGAATACAATGTAGAAATAAATTGAAATGAGCGTCAGCTTGGTAAGGATACAGGTCCACAAGAATGCTACAAAAATGCTCTAGGTGCAATGTGATTTTGCTTTTCGGCAAACGGCGACTATAATGGTTTGACAGCTGTGACCTAAGTTTTCAAGTGACGTTTACACCTCATGAATCAAAACTTTTCCAGAAATAAACCATTTGATCAATTCAAACAGCTAACTTCTTACTAACCGAGCGCGAGGGCCGTACTGGGGAATAGTGGCCAGAGATTGTGGCAGTACGGACCGAGCGCAGCAATATTCCCCAGTACGGCTCGAGCTAGCTAGGTTAGTAAATAGTTTATTTTATGGCACTAGTGCTGGTTTGTTTTAATTTAAAACGCACTTCCGGTTACTTGAATGCAAAGGGCTTCCTTCGTGTGTTTTTGATG
>JAHPZR010013317.1:27500-40000 GCA_019787425.1 Platygyra sinensis
AAATTAGTTCCCAATCTGTATCACGGGAATCAGGTTGTGATGCTCACGCGAAGATTGGGAACAAAAACACCCGTTTTAAACACAAAATGGCCGTGACATTTATGAATCCTTCTGTGGATCCCCTGATCACCTTTTACTGTTCATACTTGTATGTGTGCCGAGAGTTGTCCAAAAGAGTGCTTCTACAAACCTTTTAAGAGGACTCTACATGATTAAACCGACTTCGAGGAAAACAATGGTCAGCAATACAAAGAACACGGAATTATGTGACTGTCACGCTCGACACAGATCAGGAACGTATAAATGTACCTTGTATACAAACCTACTGCTGGAAGGAAAAGCTGGCAGTTTTTATGCTACCTAGGATTCAAGGATTGCTACAAAGGATCTTAAAGCCAGGTAAGAGATTTAGGTGAATTTATAGGAGCACTTCACGAAGACGAGTATGCAGTTACTCACTGAAGTATTTTCCAAATTTCCCGAACTTTAAGCGGTCGTTAGTTTTGAAAACCTAGTGGGCAGACAAATTATATTATTGTTTTGAATTAAGTGTTATTTCTACTTTCTATCCATGTAGTTCAGCGGTTTCAAACAGGTGCCACATTTTTAAAACGCGCCTTCAAAGTAGCGCTATTTTCGTGTATGGTTCAAAACTCGATTTAACGGGTAGAAAATCTGCTTTCAGCCGTTGAAGGAACAACATTGAATTATAATTGAAACATGGCTAAACAAACTGTTGTGATATATCCATAGTTAAAAAAAAGAATTGGGACTTTTGAGCGAATATTAATTTTTTTAGAGCGACGGCAATATGTGCTATTTGTCCAGTTTCGGCAGGCATGCAACTTGGGTCCAGCGGACCGAACTTTAACTAAGCCTAGGAAAATTCAATTACAATTTTTAATCAAATGAAACTCATTTTAGTGATTAACTTGGTAAGGGCTTTAAAATCCCAGCTTATGAGAAAAATCGAATTTTCGAAGTAAAATCAGTGGTCGGTTTTTAGAGAGACAGCCTCTTAAAGCTGTAGTTATCAACGGAATTAAACTGTAGAATCACGCAATTAGTTTATATTTAAAACTTTATCGCTCAAGAGCTGACAGCTGTGCATTTTTAACCCTCTAAGAAATAGCAGTTCATATTTTTTTTGTTCAATTAAAATTTTCGTTCTTTTTGGGTGAAAAAACAAATTAATTAGCAAATGAACTACGGAGTGATTTATAGCCCCTTATGGGCAGCCATATTTAAAATAGGGAATGGTTTAATTAAGCCGGTTAACATAAAAAACGCGACTAAATAGGCTAAGATTTATATGGGAAGGTTCTCGACCCTGCATATGTTTTCTTTTACCTCTTTGTCGATGCATGAATTGCATAATTTACAACGCTTCTATTGGTTGCGTATAGGAGCACACATAACCGGCTTTTCCATTTTACCAGGTTTTGTGCAGGTCGGCCTCCAAAATAGCCAACAAAATCATACAACAAATTACTTTGCCAGGTTTCATAACCATTTCCTCTATCAACTATGGGACAACTAATAGCCAGATTTTGAACAATTTAGATTTTTTAAAACAGTTTTACTGTTGTTGGCTTATTTTGTTTGATCCTTACAAGCATACACTCTAAAGTGTTTAGTTAATCGCACCACCAGTCTAATACTCACCACAATCTCCCCAGTTTCCCGTGTAGATAGCGTCCAGTGAACACCACAGCCTGTGGTGATCAGCTGTAGTACAGGAGTGGTATGTCACTCCTAAGTAACTGAAAGATATGACGCAGCACTGACCACCCGTTGTTTTAAACAAACATTCGGCTGTTGTGGGGGGCACTGTGTTCGGCGTTTCTTATCCACAAAAGAAACGAACGATAAAAATACAGCGTTAAGTTTACAGTCTCCAAACGTTAGGAAGAAACAACTTGATCACATTATCATTAGCTATTTTTTGTCTCTTAAATAAAAATAAATACCAAGATTCTAATTGCCTTTATTGAATGTTAAAACTACAATATAGTGGCATTGGCCATGTTTAAGAGTGGTTCCATGACAGCACCAGGCGGTGATACAGCTCAATCATCGAAATTGCCCGCACTTGAAGCAAACGCTAGTTATCGTTGAGTAAATGATTATGGCGAAAAAATCAGGTCAGATATGTTTTGATCCCCCAAAAATAGGAAGAACCCCAGCAAAAAGTGTCTCCTCATAATTGGCTTTCTTCGGTTTAGTATTTCTACAATTATGGGAAAGGCCTGTGAAAAATTAAGTTCGATAATCATGCCACCATATGTGTATAATGGTAGATTTATTTATAAATGCAAAAAACTAACTTAAACATTTATTCGACAACGACATCTGACGATTTTGAACGAAACGTCGTTTATCTCTTTCGCTAATTCTTGTGTTGAAAATTGTCACGGTTAAAGAGAAATAATTCTGTTAAACTGGGCGAATTAAGTTCATTTTCCTGACTCCGTCTGAGGCAAGCTGCGTATTTCATATTGCTGTTCATAGCCTTGAACTCATGAAAAATATCTGCGATGAGTTATAGCAAAAACACATTATTCTAACATTGATACTTTATTTCCTGTGCTGGCGTATTGTTCACACAACTTTAAGACGCAATTTTTTAACTTATGTCCAGGATTGAACGCAAGTATTGTTTAATTAGTACTTCATATTTGGCAGGGTTATTTGACATTTTCATATTACTTCCCATCTTGCAGAATTGTGTGCGTTTTGGTGACTTTTTTTTACCAATGAGGACACTTTGTGATGCTTACCATGAGGAATTTGAATCTCATTAGCGTTCAGTCCAGGACATATCTCAATTTTTTTTATGGTGATAAAATTTTGAGAGTTTAATTTTCACCTGAATTGCAAGCAACACGTGATTTTTCATCAAGGCACAATAAATATTTGCCTGTAAATACTGCTCAGTTTTGTTTTGGTAAAAATCCAATAAACACTTGGTTGTCGATGAAAAAGAATGCTCTCCAATGAGTGTTGTACAGTCAGCAAATCATGACAAAGTGAAATTCTGCTTTACGTGTAAAGCAAACATCGATCTCATACAATATCTTTAGTGTGTAAACATGTAAAGACGGATAAATTTTTGACCACATGTTAAAATTATAGTTGGAAATATTTGAAGAGAGCAGAGAATCTCAGCATAGTTACGGTAGCGCTTTCTTCAATTAACCTGAGTGCCAAGGGTTTTTCTTGCGTGCTTGTGGGTGTCGGATGTCTCAGCCGCCGATTCGAGGCGAAGAATTTTCGTCCGCTGCGCGCGAGAAAAATCCTCTAGTACCCAGGGTATCTAGTTGAGGTTAACTGACAACTCACCTACCTCGCCTAAAGATTTGGAAAATTATGAGACATTTGGCGAAAAACACTGGAAATTTCTCTCCTAATTTCACTCGTCACCATTTGATTTGCCTTACTAATTAATTGAAGCTGTTGTTCATATGGCCATACAATGTTTGGAATTGATGTCTACGAAAGTAGTTCATTTCTTCGAGATGAAAAAATTTATTGTTTGGCGACTTCTGTATAACCTTCTTGACATGATTAGAAGAAGCTCTGTGAAAGAAAAAAAAATCACTGAACTGTATTTTTCTTACCAGTTTTACAATCCTGACCCGCGAATCCGGCGTGACACAAACAACGATATCCTTTTGTGGTAAAACCAGTTTGGCAGGTTGCTTTATTATAGCAAGGAGCACTGGCACAAAGATTCTAAAACCAAGAATAAACATAGAAAAAGCTGTTAGTAATGTTAGTAAATATTTAATATTATTAAAGCTATTCACCAAAATAAGTTAATATAAATTAAATAATTTAAATCGCTAAATTACAATTTGAGACAAGTGTGCACTTCAAAAGAGCATTTGATCTCATAATAACTAATAATAATATATAATAATAATAAAGTTCTTTTAGAGCGCAGCTACATAATCTCAGCGCGCTTAACAAATGTAAGGAATAAAATACGAGAAATATACAAATAAACTTACAAATACAAGAAATAAAAAGAATAGATAATAAACAAGAGTAATGTGATAGGACTACGTGTGAAGTTGATTAAATAAGAATGTTTTGAGCTTCTTTTTAAAAATAAACAAAGATTGCGCATTTTTAATGTCCACTGGCAAGGAATTCCAGAGAGTAGATGCAGCTACCGAGAAAGAGCGAGCACCATAAGCCTGGGTCTGAAAAGCAGGTACCACCAATGACAATCCCCTGGATGCAGAACGAAGATTTCGGTTTAAGTGATAAACCTGTAGAGGATCACAGATGTAAGATGGAGCCATTCCATTCAGTGCTTTGTAGGTCATGGTTACAATCTTAAATTCAATCCTTTTAGTAACCGTGGAGCCAATGTAGCTTACGTAATACCTGAGATATGTGCTGACATTTTTTAGTTTTTGTAACAATTCTAGAAGCGGTATTTAGAATACGTTGCAGTTTATCTAGCTGCTTTTTCGGGAGCCCAAATAAAAGACTGTTCCAAAAGTCAAGTTTGCTTGTAACAAAAGCATGGATAAGCTTTTCTGCAGTGGGTTGATCTAAATAATTTCAAATCTTCCCAATATTGTGTATTGCTAAGGACGCCGATTTACAGATATTATTGACTTGTCTGACATGTCGAATGATTATTCAAAATCACACCAAGATCGCATGTGGCAGATTCTAATTTGATGGTATTAGCACCAATATTTATGGAAGGAATAGAGTCTTCGTCGATAAACTTTGAAGAAAAGTAGATAACTTTGGTCTTGGCTGAGTGGCAGAGCAGAAAATTATTGGAGTACCAGCCAATAATGTGGCTTATGCAATCTTAAATTTTACTGATGGACACATTTCTATTTCTGGGCTCCATTGTGAGGTAAATCTGACTATCGATCAGCATAGAACATGGGACGAAGGCCATGAGAAAGGACAATATCCTCGACTGGAGCAACATACATGAGAACAGGACAGGTCCCAGGACTGATCCTTGTGGAACGCCAAAACACAGCTGACTATCCACTGAGACAGCAGATCTTATATGGATGGATTGTTGCGGTCAGCCAGGTACGAAGCAAGCCATTTAAGAAGAGCCAGGTCTCTAAACTAATAATGAGGTTACGTGGTTTACGTTTCTCTTTGCCTCCCAAAGACGTTGGCAAATATGAGGTCAATGCTCTTCCAAGTGTGCGCTTGTTACATGTAACAAAAGAGTCCTATTGTCAAGATAGTAGAATCTGTTTTAACGCGGTGACGATGTATTATTATTATTATTATTATCATTACCATTACCGTTACCACTATCATTATTATTTTTATCATTATTATTATTATTATTATTATCATTATTATTGTTATTATTATTATTATTATTGTTATCATTATCATTATTATTAGTATTAGTATTAGTATCAGTATTAGTATTAGTATTAGTATTAGTATTAGTATTAGTATTAGTATTAGTATTAGTATTAGTATATAGTATTAGTATTATTATTAGTATTATTATTATTATCATTAATATTATTATTATACAATAAACTCTCGGACTCTTTTCTGATTGGCCGAAAGCGTACAGTGAATTTTCGAAATCAGCGCCCGTGACTTCATGCTACAGATTAGACAATAATAATGTCAAGGACACTCAAGGTCACGGGTAATCATGTCAAGTTCGCGCCCTTTGTGTTACTTCCCGTCAGTGAGAAAGCAAAAACATGACTTCCATTCTTTTGCGTTCAAGGAGTATAATAAAACAATAATTAGATTCCGTTTCTTGTGATATCCAGAATAATCAAGGTCTCGGTAAAGGTTATGACCCACCTCGACCTTCATTATTCCGGATATCACAAAAAAACCTCATCCAATAATTGTTTATAATCTCGTTCATTCATGGTAGATCCTAATAAAAGTTAAGTTCAGCTCAAAATAGCGTTCTCTTGTCAGTAGGATACAACTCACAGTCAGCAAAGGCGTAACATAATTAAGGGGAAGATAAAAGACCTCGTATGATTTGGAAAACTGATTCCAACTCGCTCTTACTTTTGCTCCATAGTATTCATAATTTCGGTTTTCTTTCAGGTCTTCTTCTTTGTGGGTAGCATTATTCAATTCACATTTATGTTTTCCAGTTTTACTTGTCGTCTTCAAATTGTAACTGACACAACTGTGTTCCATGAAACATAGCGCACCGCAAAATTCCTGATCCATGACCTCAGCGTTGCGAATCACGTGCTTCATCAGACGTTTGCCCATGAACGCTTCTGTAAACTCTAAATGGCGTTGACATTTTTCTGAAAAAGATAGATTTTTCATGGTAACAACCGAGGCGTGTTGCTGTTTGAAGGCATACAAATGCTCACTGTTATATTATTGTTTTTCACGATCATCCTCCTCCTCTTCATCCTCCTCCTCCTCCTCCTCTTCCTCATCATCATCATCAGCAGCAGCAGCAGCAACAACAGCAGCAGCATCATCATCATCTTCATCTTCATATTATCGTTCTTATACAAAAATTAATACTAAGAAAACAGTCCGTAGAATGTAACAGGTAAAATTCCACCCAGACTAACTGTAGGGCTATCCTAGCCAGCAAAAATCGATGTATAGTTAGAGATCAAGACAACACACAAACAAACATGTACAACACCGGCCTTCTGGAGCCAAATTCTGTATGTAAAATTTGTTTTAAGTTAAACGAGTCAATAACAGAAAGCTAAAGAAATATATTTCACGTAAAATAAAGAAGAGAAGCGATTTGACATCTGGATGCAGGGTGGGTAGGGTGGTGGGTAGTTTTGATAGGGCGAAGACTGGTCGGCGTACAATTTTCTTTACAATCTTTCAGTGGGACTCCATTGGCTCATTTGGCACATCGCTCATATTTTGCCCAAAGATAGCGTCCTTTAGGTGGCCTCTTTCTAAAATTCATTTTTAAAGATTCAAAAAATTCTTTTTTTTTGGATATTCGCGAAAATTTGAAAGCGCGGTCAAAGTGCGGTTTTTCGAGTAATAGAATGACCGAGGCAAGGCGCTAAGACCAAACGCTTCTAATTTATTATTTGTTTAAGCGTATCTCAGATGTGTTGATAGAGTGGTTTTCCGAACCATTTTATAAACCCCTCTGAAGAGATGGCAACAAAGTATAGTTTATGTTTAGGCGCATAAAAATGCATGTGGTAGCTCCTTTTCCCATTGTTTTACTTTCGGGCCTTAAGCTGTCAGTATTAAACATTTACCTTGCCAAATTTCATGCTCGATCTCGCAGCGTGTCCCTCTGTAAAATTCGAAAATCTGAGTAACATAAGTTCTAATGACAAGTGATATATTTGCGTACTAAAGAATAAAAGAGGTCACTCCAGAAAGCTTTCTTTTTTTGTTGTCTTCGCCTATAGCAAGTAACCATTCAGCTTTTCCACTCACCTCGGACGTCCCCACTATCCTGAAGAAATTCGTCTTGAAAGATCGACTTCAGAGGCCGCTATTTTGAAACTTTCTTGGTAGCCAGGCTACATTTATGTAAAGGCATTCGGTCCCACTCGAAATTGGCGGCAATGATGAAAACCTGCAACTGACTGGCCTCCTACACAAGGTCAGGAAAATCTTATTTTTTTTTTCCAAGCGATCTTCCACTTCACTATCTTCACTGCTATCACTTCGGAGTTTGGAGCATGTTTGGCTCTAAATAATTCGGTTCAAGAGCAGCCATAACCCAGATAGGTAGTTAATTGCTTCTTCGGAAGCCATTTGGCCAAAATCTTTCGGACGGAGTAACGTCAGGAAAACAAGGCCTGGCTGCTAAGTACTGTTTAAAATGGTGGCAACGATGTTCCAATTTTGGGTTTCTTTGGAGACGAATTTCACAAGAAAAACCGTCGCTTTAGAGGCTGAGAATTTGATGGGGGGCTAAACTCAGTGCAGAGTTTTTATTAGCGTTGCCAAAAGATATACTTTTTTAGAGCGACCTTCTCATTCAACAACTTCAATTAATTGGCTCTTTTAAAAAGAAAATTCAGACTTAATCGTAGTCTCGTCCATTTTATTTATAGCCGTTGTTACTACCAGTTTGATCCCACTGAAAGTCGAATTTCGAGCTCAGAATCTCTCTAGGTAGTATTATCAGCTGAAATTCTCAAATCAATTAAGTTAGTGCCAAACATTTCAAGCTCAATTTTTCTTAATCCTAGGCTTCTTAACTCATTTTTCATTTTATGTAAGAAAATCGTGAAATAAACTATAAGGGAACGATGCGAGGGTTTGCCTTTTATATACGGTGCGTTGTATTGGCCGGTACGTGGAGTGCTTGTGTTGTTTGACGATGTACTATGACAATATACTTCTAGCTAAAATGTAGCAGATGATCAAAAGAGTGGTGTTATAGCGTAAATAAAACTTAACAACAAATACCCTCCTCGATAAATGATCGCCTATGGGAAGCACATGGAAAGTTTTTTCTACTGCAAGCAAATTCACAATATTCATCGGCATTCATTACGCCCCATAATTACCGTCCTTACAAAAACAAGAGTCCCAAAGGGCGCACATCCACCTTACTGTTAAACCACAATATAGGAGAGCATTTCTTGAACCATTATCTGGAAGTATTTCCTTTATAAATATTGTTATTGTCGTTAGTTTTTTTTTTTTAATTATTATTATTATTATATCTCACGGATACGCGCAAGAACCTCCTTTTTACTTCTGAGATCCGCATTAATCTGTCTCAGAGGAACTAAATCCACCGTAAGAAAGTCATGGGACTTTCGCAATACTAATATAGAAATTGAAAAAACAGAAGGAGCTATTTATTAATTTTTAGATTTTTAAGAGGAATTTAGTATTTTTTTTACTGCGCATTCTTAATTATTGTAAATAGGTTTAAAGCTTGATGACTTATTAATAAAAGGGTTATTAATAATACAATAAAATTTTCATTACTTTTATTATTATTATTATTATTATAAATTGAATGTAATAATTAGGTAATAATTAGGTTGACTCTACTCTGTCTTAGAGGGTCAAGAACAGTTAAAAGAACAATTAGAAATAATGTTCAAGAAGCGGACTTTGAATTACATAGATGCCTTGCCAAAATCTAGGTCTTATAATTTTTATACAATATGTTTTATATATATATATAGTTTTATGGTTTTCGAATACTTTTTATTGTAAAATTTAAAAACTACCGAAGGTAATAATTATGCAATATTCAATCGTTCCTTTTTGGCTTCCTTAATCTTGTAAGTAGTTGTTGTGAATGTTTAATAAATTACGTTCGTATTAAAATTATTAAATTATTATTATTATTATTATTATTATTATTTTATTGTATATTATTATTATTATTATCATTATTATTATTATTATTATTATTTTCATATTCTTGAATCTGTAAATAGTCTTCTTTTTTAACCTATGAATAAAGTTCTTATTATTATTTTAAAAAAATTATTATTATTATTATTATTATTATTATTATTATTATTATTATTATTATTATTATTATTATTATTATTATTATTATTATTATTATTATTATTATTATTATTATTATTATTATTATACAAGATGAATTACTCCAGTTTTCTACTGGGTACAGTTGATCGTGTTTCAACCACTCCCCGCGGCTCAGAGACACAACACCTTACGTAAGAGATGGGCCGTTCCCAGGATGGCCGATAACAGTACACTTCCGATGAATTCAGGTACACGTAGCTTGTCATATCAGCTCTTAGCCCTTTTCGATATGCTTCCAAGAGCACCAATTACGATAGGTATTATGGTGACTTTCGCGGAGGCTCCGTGAATCCTTCTGATTTCAAATGCTAGATCCTGGTACTTCTCTACCTTCTCCTCCTCAGTTCTGAAGATGTTCTGGTCAGCTGGCACATTATTATTATTATTATTATTATTATTATTATTATTATTATTATTATTATTATTATTATTATTATTATTATTATTATTATTATCATTATTATTATTATTATAATTATTACAAGTGAAACCGGAAATAGCAATATATAATTATATATCCCATAAAAAGGTAGATGTTGACAATTTTTCTTTATTATTTTTACCTTTTTGTAGTTTTTGCATATTAATTCGTTCATACCAGAAATCACAAGTGTTAGTTGAGAGAGAGAGAGAGATGCTCTGAAAACACGCCTATCCGCTCCTGTTCTGACAGTTTTTTTAGTTCACGATAAACCAAAAATTAAATGTTTTGCCATTTTTTTCTTTGGTTAAAATTACGAAGGAAGACATTGCCCGCTATGTTTATCATCGAATCGTAGATTCTCCACACCTCGCGATTCACACGTCATTTTGTTTAACCAATCACAGAAAGTGAATCGACCTTCTGAAACGAAGCGACGGTTTGCTTGCGACAGCGCTGTAGCTGTGGTGAAAGTGGTATTTGCGGTCAAGTTTAACAAAGTAATGGGAAATTTCTTAGTCCGAAGCTTAACTACATTCAAAACGGTGAAATGATTTTGAAATTTGGTTCATCCTGTCTCATAAAACCTTAGACCAAGTCAGTGAATTAACGAGCACATGAACGCTGTGCGATACCTCGTTCGACTCTCTCGTTCCGCCACTTCGACTAGGTCACCTGAAGATGTGTTAGACTGCGAAAGATTTGTGTGGTGAAAGGGTTTACGCCGGTTTCGCTACTTGTCGAAAGAGCTGTGGTGAAAGCTGAAATGGTCGCCAAAATGGGAGATTTGCCGTCAAATTCAACTAAGTAATGGAAAATTTCTAGTCCGAAGCATAAAACTTTGGATCAAGTCAGTGGATTAACGACGTCCACGTCAACGCTGTGCGATACCTCGTTCGACTCGACTCCCCTTCCGCCACTTCGACTAGGTCACCTGAAGATGTGTTAGACTATGAAAATATTTTTAGCTGGCCACTCTGGGAAGAATTATATCAGGGCTTGATGGACGGCTTTGTGGATGTATCTAAAGCGTTGTGAAAGGGATTGTATTCGCGCCGCGACTGCATTCGACAACACATAAATTTTCCCGCCGTGCTTTGAGCATGACTAAAGACGAAGGATGTGCGATTTACGCAGTGGCCCGATGTAGCCTCTTCGACGATTGGAGAAGGTATTTACCGTTGACCTTTTATTTAGTCGTTTTCTTCAAAAAACTTACGGTCAACCGATAAGCCAGATAAGCGTTGTCTTTGTTTATGTGCCCAACTTTTGTATGGCTCGGCAAGAAGTTAAGCCTACTCTCAAATTTGGTTTTCAAGTTTATCGTCAGTTTGATTGTGAAGAAGGTTTTCAGGATTTTTGTGTTGGACCCATTCTTATAGCAAATTACATTTTAATTTCCCCTCAATTTAAAAAATAGATTCAAATGAAATTTACCGTAAGCTTAAGCTTATAATTTAAACATTGTTGTAAAAAGGTTTTTCCTCAGACTACCATTGTAAATAGGTGCCACAAACCAAGCGTAACACTTTGTAAAACTGCCAAATCTATTAAAACAATTATTTGCTAATCTTTCTTTGTTTTTTTCGACTGGTTCTTGGTCGGTTTTGACATAAACTTAAGTACTTTACGTCTTCAGAGTTATTAAGCTTAGGTACTTTCCGCGTTTAGCGCGCACGTACACGAACTCGCACAAACAGCCGTGATTTTAAAACTTTTCTCTGTTTCTGCTGAATCTTTGACATACAATTTTTAGCTTTATAAAAATTGAATTAAATTATGTGAGCTCCCATGCATTATAACCTCTGTGAAAACGTTTTTTGTAGTACAGTAATTTTTCAGATACAACAAAATGTTTCGCCACTCAAAATAAACTTATGTGTCGGAATCGTGTAATTCATTAGGGTAATCCATTTGAAAGCACGAACTGTTCCAGTATTTGTTTATGCGCAACTATTTTTCTTAGGCCAATACTTTGAATAATGGCTTTATTGTACACTGTGTTATAATTCTAATAGGGAATTTAGTTCATGGACAGTATAAAATAAAGTTTTGATGTCTGTGCGAATGAAGGTAACGTTTTAAGTTACGGTTGAAAATAAAGTAATCATTTATTCCGTCACTGTTTACGATACGTTTTTAACCTTCAAATATCGTATTTAGTAAAATTACTGAGCTTGCATCGGTTGCCTTAAGCAACTTAAATTGTTTCATTTAATGTTAGCATTAATTTGATTTCATTCGCATTGCAGCAACTTCTAGTTTAAGTTTTATAATTTCAAGAATTAAACAACACTTTTTTGGTGGGAAGTGCATTTAAGTGTACCACAAACGCGCTTTTTTTTTGTTTTGTTTATTAACAAACAGCAACAACTATCTGTATCAACTTACCTTCTCAAGTATACATTGTCCCTGAGCAGACAGCAGCCATAAAAAAAAAAATTTAAAAAGTCGTCAAAAGTTCCGTTTAAAGAAAATGCAAGTCCAGTCCATTGTCCAGTCCTTGGAATTTTTTTTTCTAGCTAACCTTTTGTGGCGCAGCGTCGCAGTGAACAAAAAG